>JAEANM010006848.1:3469-18252 GCA_017656035.1 Myanophis thanlyinensis
TTTATTACTATATATTTTATTCTAATTTTTATGATTTGTCTTGTAAATTGCTATTAGGATTAAAAGCATAATGCATAAATTATTAAAAATATTAAAATTAAATGTCACATTATTTACATTGTTTTTTACATGATTATTGTCTATGTAAAAAGTTAACACCGTGAAACCTGGATTTCTTAATAAAAAAATTAACATTTGATAAAATGAACTGAATTTTATAAAAACATAAAAAAACACGTTGGATATTCTAGTACTCAGTGAATCTTCTACGATAATCTCCTCTTAAAATATTTCAATCGGTGGCCATCATCACATCACCAGGAACAATATTTCAGAGTTTATCTGTCCATTAAGTACAAAAACATTGTACTTCATTTTCTTAATCACTGAAAATGTCAGAACAGAGATTTTCCTATTGATTTCCATTCCTTGCCTCACCCCACTCCAAGTAGTTTTATTTGCTTTGAATGTGGAGCTTCAGATTAATTATTTCTTTTTCCTTCATCTCAACAAACAAATTTTCAAGCAGAATCCATTCTCCAGTGCTATATGCTTGCTGCAAGTGTTCCAATTTGAGCTTGATTTTAGCCTTGTTATAATAATAGAACACTTTAGATTGTTGACCTGTTCCATTGTACTAAATATCCCCAATTTGTCACTGGTTTATTAACACATTTTATATGATCTAATTGTATTTCATCATGTTGAAAGAGTTGTGCTGCTTGTCTTTTTGTTCCAGAGCTCAATAAAAAATATGTGTGATGAACATTAAAACCTGAAATACTATTAGATTGCCTGTTTTCATTTGATTATGCCCATGTTATTGTTCTCTGCTGAGGATTTGTTTCATCCTTATTTTCATTTTGACAGCTATCCACATTATAAATTAGATGTCTGTTTAAAAACTTCTATTAACCATGATGTACCTACCTACCCATTCTGCTCCCTCTGATGCTTCTGCTATTTACAGTTTTACAGTTACACAGTACAATATTATACTGTTTAATAATGTGCACATAACAGAAAATGTTTTTATAAAAACTCCTCAATTTATGACTCCAATTGAGCCCACAGGTCATAGCGGTTGTTAAATGGGTCATTACATGATCAATCTAATTTTATGACAATTTTTTTCCCAGCAGTCTTTAAATGAATGCAGTAGTTGAAAAGTGAATGTGCAGTTGTTAAATGAACACGGCAGTTTTGAATCCATTGTTTGCAATGGGTGTTTTTTGCCCATTAAACATCTATTTCTAACAAAACACGTCAAAAATCATGTTCACATGACAATGGGGCGCTACAAAAAGCCATAAATGTGGACCAGTTGCTGAGCACCAAAATGCCACCACATGACCATGGTGTGGGGGGAGTAGATGCCAGAACTTTAAATCTGGGTCATAAGTACTTTCTTTTGGGTCTGTCATAACTTTGAATAATTGTTAAGTGACTATTCAATAAATAAGGACTACCTAAAGAGTATTTTTTTATTTAAAAATAGTTGATGCATGGAACATTCTTAATGTAGGTTATTCTTTTTCACTTCAGAAAAATGAAATACATAGAAGCAAAGCAAATTACATATCATAACGTATTAAACATGTTTAATATACTGAAATTATATTGGAGGAACATTTATATTAAAGTGTCTTAAAGAAATCTCAAAATTTCTTTTGAGTCATTAATAGATATCACATGATATTGGTAGCAAAAAGTGATTAATAACAAAAAGTAAATTTATCCTTGTTAATGGGTAAGAATCTTGGAAGAGAATAACCATTTGATAGATTTAACAACATAGCAGGATTCTCTATATAAACCACTTAAAATTGATCATCTATAATTTCTACCATTGAATAATCTGTATTACAAGAGAAACAACTGTTATCTTGGAATGTAAAATTAACTTAATACAAAATTAAGAAACAAATGGTAAAACATAGCTTGCTTTATTTCTGGATTAAAGATAATATAAGGCAAAGTATAATATTTACTTTATTTAATTATTACAACTTCTGCTAAGTGTTCACATAATGTTCTTCGGGATTTTTGTAAACATTTTGCCAAATAGTTGCGTAAGAGTAATCTTATTGATTGTTCAAAACACAGAGACCAATTGAAACATTTAAATTTCTATATTGTCAAACAAAGGAAATCAATAGAACTAAAAGGGAGTAGAAAGTGGTTATGGAGAAAAAAAGGAAACATTTTTTTCTTCTGTTCTGATTTAGTAACTACTTGTGAAATAATATGTTGTAAAAAATGTAAAACATATTCCACTAATGTAGTCAAATTGAACAATCCAAAACGAAACAACAGATTATATTAATACAGCTTTTGTTGGTGTAGAAATTAAGCTACTACTTTTTCATAAGCTATTAATTTTCTACTAAATGAGTGCTATATAAACAGCAATAAAAGTTTATGATACATCTGGGAAATCTTATTTAAAGGTAGAATGTTAAAGTTGTTCTCGGAAAATTGGTAAAGGCACACAAATGAGCAATTCAGTAGAGAGAAAAGAAAGTTATCGTGGAAAGACAAAGGAAATTTTCCCTAGTTAGACTGTTCCATATAGAGAGCATAAATCTCTATGTGTGGCTACAAACAATGTCAGAAACATGTTCAGTAATTAAAACATAATCATGCTGCTCTGTTCAATATGACTTTCCACTCTAGCAAATGAGTGAGTTTTGCCTAATGAAAAGAGTCTGTTATCTCCTAGCAACCTCCTCCTTTGTAGCTAAGTAGAAATGAAGGTTGAGGCTTGGGGAGAAAGGGAGGGGGCTCCTCTGCTTTATACCCCACTCTCCACTTTGTTTTTGTTTGGAGTAATTGGAGTGATTGAAATTCCAGATTATGAATAACTCAGAAAAATAGTAAGGATGACACGCAAGAAAAATACGAGTCAAAATAGCATCAATCTCCTAATTTTTTCTATCATACCGATACTGTTGTGATTTCTTTAATCATACTGTGTCAGGATTTTATCTTCTTAATATTAGGTTTGCCCATCATTTGATAAGAACGCACCGAAACTTGTATATAGGCATAAAAATTGTGTGTTGAAATATTTGCAGTATAAGAGGATCTCTAGTAGATTAGATCAGACTAACAGAGAATCAACAGCGGCTAATCAAGTGCCTTCAAAAAAGATGGGACTGGAGAATGAGTATTTAACTCAGAGACACTCGGTAAACAATTGAAGCTGTGAAGTGAACCTGGACCTGAGTCTTCTTATTCTTTACCCAGCTCCTTAACCACTACACTTCCTTGCCCTTGAGCTAAGAAAGAGGAACTGGCCCAAACTCCCCCAGGAACTTCCATAATTGAGGGGGATTGGAATTTGACCAGGGGCTAAAAGAGAGTAATTGGTCCAAAGTCAGCCAGTGGGCGTCTATAGTGAGAGAGGGATTGAACCTGAGTTCCCCACTAATTATCCTATATCATTTAGTTCTGATATCATTGCCTAATTTCAATAGAGCAATGGCATTTATGCTTATATACCACCCCATAATGCTTACAACATAGAACAGACATGGGCAAACTACAGCCTGCAGGACACACCCGGCCCGTTGGGCTTTTTAATCCAGCCCGCCGAACTAGTTCTGGCGCAGACTGGGGAGTTCGCCCTCACGCCTCCCTCGGCAGCGTATCCCTAGCGCCGCCGGTGAAGTGGGACAGGCCACTGACGCCCACATGTCTTTGCAGGCATGGGATACCGAACGCAGAAGCCATGAAGAAGAAGGTAAGAGGGCGGTGGGTGGCAGGCGGGCGTGGGCAACTCCGCAGCGGCAACGCCGGCTCTTTGCCGCTGCGGAGCTGTGCCCGCCCGCCCACCGCCCTCTTACCTTCTTCATGGCTGCTACGTTCAGCATCCCACGCCAGCAAAGACACGGGGAGGGGGGCTGCGGGAGGGGGAGTAAAGGTGGGGGTGGGGGGGCTGCAGGAAGGGGAGGGGGAGCCCATCAATGTGGCCCGAGAGTCAAAAAGTTTGCTCACCCCTGACATAGAAGCATTATTTGCATATTGCCCCCAACAATCTGAGTCTTCATTTTACTAACCTTTGAAGGATAGAAATCTGTGTCAATCTTGAACTCCCTGTTGTGATCAAACTTCAGGCCGTGGGCAGAGTTTGCCTTCAATACTGCACTTTAACCAGTGCACCACCATGCTTTGTTTTGAAATACCAATGTACTCTATGGCTTGACATAAAGATGGGTGGACTTCAAGTCCCATAAATCCCCAATCGGCATATTGACTTGGGAATCCTGGGAGTTGAAGTCCATCCATCTTGAAGTTGCCAAGGTTGAAAAACACTGCTTTTATTTATTTATTTATTTGTACCCCACCTTTATTATTTATACAAACAGTTCAAGGCTCCAAATATATCCAGCACAACTTTCCTCCTCTTATTCCCCACCCCCCAAACAACAACCATGTGAGATAGGTTGGGCTGAGAGAGTGATTAGCCCTAAACTTTCATGGCTAAGGTGGACTTCAACTCACAGTCTCTCAGTTTCAAGCATGGTACCTTAACCACTAAACTGGTCACATGTGTTATATGATATATGCTGCGAGTTATAGGTGGTTTATATTTTTAAAAAGCCCATACAAAACATTTCTATGACTCAAAAAATGACAGGGTTTTATAGGTAACAATTTTAAATTTTGTTTTATTCATGTACTTTTTAGTAGTCAAATTGATATAAAACAATACATATTTTGTATCATAACTTTTTATTTGTAGTATAGAAATGTTTTTGTTGTGTAGAAAGAAATAAGATCTTATTTTTAGCAGCTGTTATGAAAGCCTCCTGAGTATATTTATTACATGTGGTAGTTGGCTACTTTTCTATATGATTTCTGTAAATATTGGTAGCTTTAGTGCTTTTTTATTTTTTTAGTTCTGATTACACACACACACACTGGTTGGTTTATAAAGTGGGGTTTTTTTTGGTAAAGTTGTGAAATGCTTTTAATTGCCAGCATAATTACCCTATAGGAATTTTAAAGTTTAAATACAGTTAAAATTTCAGTCTCTACCTATACTTCTTTACTTGGCACTATAAATTCTTTTCCACCTTTCTCAGGTTTCTTCAGGCTATTGTCATTTCTGGGTTTAACTTATTTATAAAATCACTGGTGACAAGACTAATTGCATATATAAAAATATCAAAGTATAAGGCTTGTCACGTGACTTTAAAAAGCATAATGGAAAATGTCAAATTATTCTCTCAACAGAGAATTTCCTGGCACTGGTCAGGGCACAACAAAAATTCTGCTTTGTGCTTTTATATATTCTTGTACATGATTATTTGACTACATAAACAAAATCTAGTTTGTGGTTAGATCTAAGGCAGTAAGAATAAATTTAGTTAATGAAATGAGCTGTAGGTCTAATGAATAATAATAGGGTATTGCAATGGCTTAATTGATGGATCAGGATTTGTTGTTTCTGAATGGGAGAAAAACATAACATTTTACTCTCAAAATAGAAAACATTTAAACATACAGGAAGAATATTAAAAGGGGGAAATAATTTTCATTTAATGTACAGGTTGAATTCAGTCCATTTATTGAAATAATTACATTTAAAATATGGCATTTACTTGTTTATCATTGTGCCTGTTGAGCGGTCAATTTATGATATGAATAAGATGTGCATTCCAGTTGCTATAATACATGAACAGTGAATTTGGAAATAGGCAATCCAAATTCCAGGAGCCAGCTATAAATTTTAGAAAGCTATGTGACAAATTTCTATGTCTTCTGTCATTTCAAAGAAGGAATTAATTTAGGGGAGAAAGCAAAGTATTAATGTTCTGTGAACTCAAGCAATGCTGAGTGTCCCTGTGTTTTGTGTTTCAGCGATGTGCATACTGCAAGCACCTTGGAGCCACTATCAAATGCTGTGAAGAGAAATGCACCCACATATATCATTACCCGTGTGCTGCTGGAGCAGGCACATTTCAGGATTTTAATAACTTTTCCCTTCTTTGCCCAGATCACATTGACCAGGCTCCACAAAGGTGTAAGTAGACATATTAAATAATGGTGAAAATATGTAATAGAGCCTTCTAATCAGATGTTTGTTTAGTTATTTCAAATCTCTGTGGATTTGATTGGATATTATTTGCACAGATTGGTTTGGCTTTCTGGCTGTTGTTTTCATATTATTGATTTAAAAAAAAATACTGTATTAATTTGTTGTGCGATGGCCATCTATATAAATTGAAGGAATGCATTAAAAAATAAAAGGAATTTGAGTAGATAGATCTACCCAATTTTACTCTTCTTGTTGGTTTTTGTAAGCGCTATGATGGGGTGAAGGATTATAGGCAGGGAGATGGTGCAAAATTAATTTTTCCTCTTTCCTATCTAGTAGCAGTTCAAATTCAATGTTGAGAAATTACAGAAGTCAGATTGCCTTATTATCAGCTAATTTAAGATCAATTTGTCCTGCCCTCTCATCTTACAGCATCTTTTTTGAAATATAAATGGCTTTTCCTGCTGCACTCTTTTTAAATAATGGCAACGATTTCACTAGTACCTGTTTTAATTTTAAAGACTATGATCATAATAATGTCACCATAATGTCACCATAATGACATAAGGACATTAAATGTTTTATTTTTGGGGTACATTTTTCATAAGATAGATTTCATAATCCTTATTTAACACCTGAATAAAATTTATAAAATTAAAAAAATATATCTGGCTGTTACATCTTCTGGGGGTTATTTTCCCTATAAAATAACATTGAATGCATCTATTAATTTGTAGCCAAGGAAGAAGCTAACTGTGCAGTGTGTGACAGCCCTGGTGACCTGTTAGATCAACTTTTTTGTACAACCTGTGGCCAGCATTACCATGGAATGTGCCTGGATATACAAGTAACACCTATCAAACGGGCAGGTTGGCAGTGCCCTGATTGTAAAGTGTGCCAGAACTGCAAGTAAGCAAAACTGGAATATAAAGTGCTAAAGCACTGGTACATCATTTTAAATTATTGTGTATAGGTAGTCCTTTTTAGTGACCACAATTGGGACTAGAAATTCCTCAAATTCCTGCAGTCACTAAGTGGAAAATCATGTGATCATGATAGCCTCATGTCTTCTGCTTTGGCATTAAGTGAATCACTATATCATTAAGTGGAATATTACATGATCATGACTTTCAATTTTACTTTCATGTTCTCCATTAAGTATGATTATTGCTAATCAAGCTGATCATGTGATTATGGGATATTGTGACAGTCTTATATTTTTACACTATTGTAACTTCAAATAATTAAATAAGGCAGTTGGTAAGCAAGACTTATCTGTAGTATTATGAAAAAATGAAGCAAAACCTGTGATTTTTTTCCCCTGTTGAGTGCATTAGAAGATAGGTTGTTGTGGACATTATCAACAAATAACACTTGCTTTACTATTTTTGCTTTACTACATAATCTAAATAGGTTTGCTCCGAGAAATTTTGTTTCTTCCACAATTTTTGCTTGCCATTTTTGATATCTCTTCTAAAGCAAACTTCCCCAGATGTGGTCTGTGACCTATGAAGAATGGAAAAAATAAGGGGCATGTTTTTCAATAGAATTAGAAATCCCTGGTGTAGTTTTAGATAAAAAGATGAATTTTAATATAAAACAAAATGCATCCCCAACTTTTTACACTGTACTTGCTACTCGCTGTGTCCATATCAGTTTCAGAATCAAGGCAAGTACTGTGTAATACTCCACAATTTGTTTAACTACTGTTGAATTTGATACTACTTTTTAAAGCTAGTTTAATGTTATTAGATTCTGAGGAGACCTGATAACAAAAAAATGCTGTATTTATTCCTTAATATTTGTGAGGTGACATATTCTCATACATCATGAATATAATATGCTTTAGGAATATGCATTGTTTCTTGCACTTAAAGATGAAATGGTATATCTGTTAGAAAAGTGTTGATACTGTGGCATTGGTCATAGATACTGTGTTTTAAGTGAGACTTTAGCATTTCATTAGCCTACTTGCCTGCTCTTGCTGTTTATATTCATTTGTCTTACTTCAAAGTTAAAAGTATTTTATCTTTTGATCCAATATAATTTAAATTATGGATCTTTCCCTTAGGCAGTCTGGTGAAGACAACAAAATGCTCGTCTGCGATACATGTGACAAAGGGTATCATACTTTTTGCTTACAGCCAGTTATGGATTCCGTACCAACAAATGGGTGGAAATGCAAAGTAAGTTTAAATTTAAAGTTTTCTAAATGTAGAGCTTGTGTGAAATTGAAGTGCAAGTTGAGTTTTAGGAGTAATATTTGGAAGGCTGTAGGTGTTATGCTGTTTTCTGGGGCCTTTTCTAGGGGAACTGCTACTGCTCAAATGGCAGAATGAAATGTTATTTACATTTTTAATTATTGTTTGTTATTACTACTGTTATACTATATTGCAAACTGCCCAACCATCTTTTGAGCAGGTGGCACATAAATAGTTGTGTTAATAAACTTTAATAGAAAATATAAATTATTGAGCAGGGGGCAATTTAAAAATGTTTTATGTCAGTTGAATTGAAGTTTCTGTGTTAATTAATGTTTTAATATCATAAAACAGTGTGGCTAAAAAAAAGCTATTTTTTTTTATTTCCAGAACTGCAGGGTGTGTGCAGAATGTGGCACACGGATCAGTAGCCAATGGCATCACAACTGCCTTATGTGTGACAGTTGTTATCGTCAACAAGACAACCTGCCTTGTCCTTTCTGCGACAAATTCCCTTATCCAAACTTGCAAAAAGAAAGGTTGCACTGTCATATGTGTAAAAGGTGAGAAGTATGTGTTTTTATTCTACCTTAATTTAGTCCTTTGCTTGTCTTTAATGGTTTCCAAATCATTTCAAGGAGAATGCACCAATATCACCTTTGGTACTTACCTGTTGCATCCACTACTGATCTTAATTTCTCACAGAATATTATTATGTACAAAAACTGATGCTACTGGGCCATGAGACTCAGTGCTCAAATTCTCACCAACCTTTGAAGAATCATATTGTATATCATATCCTATAAAGATTTGACTAAGAAGTGTGTTTGGCATTTTACCATTTATAATGGAACATATTTCTTGTTAAAAAAATTATATGTAAGCTCACAGAACACAGGTAGTCCTCAATTTACAACAGTTTTTTTGTGACTTTCAAGCTTACAATGGCACTGAAGAAAGTAACTTATGACAATTTTTCACACTTACAACCACTGCAGCATCCCCATGGTCATGTGATTTACATTCGGATGCTTGACAACTGATTCACATTTATGACGGCTGCTGTCTGTGAATCATGTAGTCATCTTTTTCATCCTTCTGACAAGCAGAGCCAATGGGGAAGTCAGATTCACTTAACAACATTGTTACTAATTGTTAATATCTGTTGTGATACACTTAACAACTGTGGCAAGAAAGATCACAAATGGGATTTATTTATTTTATTTTATAACAAGATTTATATACCGCCCCCTCTCCCTAGGGACTCGGGGCGGTGCACAGCCAATAAAAACATACATAAACAATTTAAAAATCCACTTAAAATAATTAAATGACGGCTGATCAGTTAAAAAAACATTAACATTTTAAAATTATTAAAAGTCATTTAACCCATGTCTCATTTAGCATCAGAAATCTTGGGCTCAGTTGTGGTCATAAGTCAAGGACTACCTGTATTCTTTTTCTTCATTATTGAATATGGCATATTACACCAGTTATCCAAGTAAAATAATAAATATTAAAAAGCCTAATTTGAAATGGGTCCAAAATGTTGAAAATATCATTTTTCCCCACTGAAAATGTCATTATGATATTAGTGGAAGGAATTAACACATTCATCTGAATTCTAAACCTATTATTCCCTGCAGGTGGATACATATAGGATGTGATAAGCCTCCTGAAAATGAACTGGATATTCATTTAAAAGAATATCTCTGCAGTCTTTGCAGACATTCAGATGTAGATCAAGAACATACACAAATGTGTGAGATGATGGAGACTGAACAACTTTTGCCTCAAGTTGACACAGGTGCGGGCCACATCTTCTTTTATCTTTTTGTGTCTCTTAATGATTTTTCATCTGAAGTCTATAGATCTCTTCCCTTTTCCAGATTATTGGTGCAATAAAGCATAATTATTTATCTATATTGCTGGAATGCCTCAATAAAATTTTCCAGAAAAGCCTCCAAATTTTAGTGTGATTGCATCTCATATTTCATTTTCCTTCCCAGTATTTAACTCAAATAAGAACCATTCCCAACTCTTTACAATGTACAAACCTAGTACAGGAACACTGTTCAGAGTAGAATGGTATTTATTATCCAAAGTCTTCCCCCTGGTTTGAATGAGAAAAATGATTAAATATACAAGCTTGATAATGTCTTTGCTTTTTTTTTTATATCTGCATATATATGACAGACATAGAAATGGAAAACATAGGTTCAGAAGACATAGGAAACAAGAAGCCGTTAGAACTTGAAGATGGCCTTGATCAAAAATTGGTGGTTGAGTCTTCTACAGATAATAAGGATGCCCTTTCTTTGACAGCACAAGATCATATATGTACGTATATAAAATATGATCAGAACTCTAAAATATTTAGAAAATGTAACAACATTCGAGCAGTGCATTTTCTGTTTACAATAATAAGGGTTTTGGAATGGATAGTTTCTAAAGGTTAAGAAGAAATAGAGTTGTGTGTTGTATAGATATTCACCCTGCAATCTTCTGATGAAATATATAATATAACAACAATTCTTTATTATAGTTAAAGGCCAGAGATAAAAGGTATAACTGAAAGAAATATAAAACAGAAAAATAGCTTTTAATCAATGGAGTTAGTAACTTATTTATAGTCTCCTTTTTTTCAGATTGAATTTTTTCGTTTATCGTTCTCACTATATAACAAACTCGTTATTTAGGGGGGACGTGATGATTTTTTAAACTCTTCATTTCTTGTTTGAATAATTTAAAAGTATCTTACATTATCATTTTATTGACTTTTTAATAATGATATATAAATGTGAATAAATGTCATTGCGTAATTTTGTAAAATAATTATTTGATATTAGAATTAAAGCAGAATTTTTTGAAGGTAAGAATGTGGATTTTTATTTCAAGTTGTTATAAGCAAATTTATACTCAGGTTAGCTAATGTGTGAAGGGATAATGCGTGAAGGGTTAGAAATATGTGAAGGGATAGATTACCAATAATTAACAGCAAGATGTAACAGAACTAAAATTCAGAATTCAAAAACGATCAGTGTAGACGTTTATGTACTTGCACTTTCAAGCTTTCAAGGGGAAAAAAACCTATTTTTGAAATGATGCCACTTGCTATAGCAGTACCATTGTATGAGACTAAAATACAGTATCCATGTTTGTTTCAGGCCTCTCTTTAGATGAAAATAAATGTGAACTGGAGACCCAGGTCTCCAATCGTTTTGATAGAGAAGAAGGGGAAACGTCTATTAAAAATATTCCTGCATCTGATAGCAATCCCTCTGATAAAAAGAGAGAAACTTCAGAAAATATTCCAGAAATAACACAGCAAGAATCAGATAAAGAAGCTCAAGAAACAAAACCGCCACAGACAAGCACCGAGTTGGTGGAAGCACCGCAAGAGGAATGTCAGCATCTTCAGATGGAACCAGAGAATATATCCAAGATACCTGAAACTTTCGTTTTGGCCAGTAAAGAGCCAATCTCCAGTTCTAAGGGAGAAGAGTCTGAAACAGCAATCGTTCTAGAAAGTGCAAACAGAAGAGACACTCCTGAAGTATCACCTCTTCCTCAACGTGAAAGTTGTGGAACTGAGAGTTGCCAGTTGGTAGACAAGCCTTCAGAATCACCGCCTGAGATATTTTCTCCACATCCATCCTCTGTTGAAATAGACAGACCTGTTGATGAACCTTCCTTGCCAACATCTTCGCTAGAGCCAAGCGCATCCCATGAGATGTTGCGATGTCAGGTGTCATCCTTAGAATCCGCTGCGGTCCTTCCAACCACATTTGTATCCCTCACTCCAAAAATTGGAATGGGAAAACCTGCTATCACTAAAAGAAAGTTTTCTCCTGGGAGACCGAGGTCAAGACAGGTAAGCGTGTTTGCTAAAACTCATTGCAACCTAAAACAGGTAGTGCCATTATTTGTTTGGTGGCTGTTTGAAGTTACAAGGGTACTGAAAAAAAAGATTTATGATTGTTTTTCACACTTAACGACCATTGCACAGTCACGTGGTCAAAATTCAAACTTGGTAACTAGTTCATATTTCTGATGGTTGCTATATTCTGTGATCATCTTTTGCGTTCTGTCAAAATTAGAATAGAGGAAACTTTCTTAATAACTGTCTCACTTAGCAACATAAATTTTGGGCTCAATTATGGCCATAAGTTGGGGCTAGCCTGTAATAACATAAAGTTTTGGCTATGGCTCCCCATCTTTTTACTATAACTTATAATTTTATTGCTATATATATTTGTATGTTTATTGCTTTTCATTTTGTAAGCTACCCAGATTTGCCCTGCGGCGAGATGGGCAACAAATAACTTTAAGAATAAAAATAAAATATATGATATAATTGATGTTTGTTTATCTTTGAAAGAACGATTGTGGCATTTGAGTATGTTATTGCACCAATAATTATAAAGGAACAAATATTTATAGTAATAAATGGAAAACTCTTCTAAGCTAATAGCCTTTTGAAAAAAGACCAAAATTAAAAACCTCTTTTAATTCCAGTCTGAAAATGCAGTATATGAATCACATCATTTTTTTTCCTCCTGCTGCTTTCTGTTAGTATATTAGAGATAATTGTTTACTGGTTTTGCTCAAAGCTTTCTATATTGTTTTTTTTTTTTGCATGTGTTTTTTTCCCAACAGAAAGCATATTTTTAAGTATTTTTTTATTTAGTCCGTTTCAGTATATAGAGGAAGCCTTTATTTCTTGCAGGTACTAGAGAGCTATGATCACAAAGATTTGTAGTACAACTTATTTAACTTGCTTCTTTAAACTCATCACCTTGCTTGTGAAGAAAAATTATTTTACTAGTGATTTGATAAATTTATCTGTAGTTTTACATTCTAATAAACTTTATTTCATTGTTTTTATAACTTGCTCTCAGTGAGCATTAAACTAAATGACTATAAATAAACATAATGCTTCAACTACACTTATCTGTTTTTTTCCTACTTCTAATTTATAAAGAAGTTACCACTCCATTATTCCTTAGTTTTAATATGAGTCTATTGCAATGTTTATGAATTGCAGATTAATTCCTTGTTATTCCATGCCAGGCCAGATACTATCCTAATATGGACACATATCTGAATTATTTGTCAGTCAAGATTATTGTACCAGAAATAAAGCTTAGAATATTTACAACATAAAATCTTCTTTCTTCCATTTTGGAGGCATTTCATCAGAAGATGGAAGCTCATTTTAAATAATATTTTAAAAAGAGATCAAGATATAATTAACTCAATAAATGATACCATATGCTTTTGAATGCATGATTCTAAAAAGAATGTTCTTCTCTAAAAATCTTAAAGGCTGAGTGGAATCAGTCTTCAAATCAGGCCCAAATAATAGTGATGGCTATGTATAAAGTACAGACTCAAGGAATTAATTAAGTTTTCTGTATGTAATGAAAGCAAACCTCCCCAAAGGGAGCTTTGCAGCAATAGCCAACATCCTGGCTACAGAACTTCTCATTAGAACTTCTCATTAGAAATGACACCAAACAAACAGTGATGGAAAAGGTAGAAGGGCAGGTCCTCTCTTAGACATAGAGACTATTTTGTAGAGATAGGTATCTGCCCTGTGCCTGTAGTTAAGCCAAAGAAGAAGATACACAGCCAGAAAAGGAGCTAGGCTCGGGTACTTAGGCCAATATTATTATATATTATTATCATTAAAAAAGAGGAAGAAATGTGGCTTTGGAAGGAAAGAGGGCAGAAAGGTAGCCTAGGATGGCAAAAGAGCCACACAGGTCCCCAGACCACACACACAAGCATTCACATACTTACTAACTACTCACTACTCTGAAGAAAAGCATCCCTTTCTAGCTGCTTTCTGCTACTTATTTCCACACACACATACTTGTATTAAGTCTCATAAATTTTTGTAAGAAACAATTATTTTAAAGAAGATTTCTATCAGGGTTGGAATTAGGGGCTAATACATTTGTTTGTTCCTTGGAGAGTTCTTCATCTCTGAATTTGGCTTTCTAGCATAATGTGAGGGTTGGATTCTTCCATAGGATAGTTGTATAGAGTACAAGAAATATCAATTTTGAAAATACATGTGAATGCAATCCTTATTTTTGAATGGTGTGTAATAAAAATACATTGCTTACTTTTAAGATGTGTAAGAAAGTAGTAATGATTGTCATCAATTTTATTTGATATATAAATTTAGTAGTTACATATGTGTTAAAAATAGTGCTTAGGCTACATTCTGCTCAAAGATATCTAAACTGATCTCTTGTCTTTCATGTTCATATGGCAGCTTTTATTTTAAATACTGTTTTGTCTGCTTTATTTAATAGCCCTAGTTAACAATTTTGTTTCAAGTGATCTAATCTACTGTCTCTTGTCTGATTTTAAGAGATTAAAGATCTTTATATAACAATAGGCAAAATATTGCCCAAAGTGATAATCTTGTAAAAATCAAAGTTATAATAGGGTGACCAACCGTCCTCTTTTGGCCGGACATGTCCTCTTTTTACGTCCTGTCCGGGGCGTCCGGCCGGGTTTTA
>JAEANM010006849.1:0-18251 GCA_017656035.1 Myanophis thanlyinensis
GAATTCCTCAGCCAGCTTTGTTTTGCTGGCTGAGGAATTCTGGGAGTTGAAGTCCACAAGTCTTAAAGTTGCCAAGGTTGGAGACCCCTGCACTAGATGACCAAAGACATCTGACTCAGCTACTGATTTAGCACAGAAATATTCTGTCCCGATCTCTGGAAATGTTTCTGTTTCTCCTTTCCCCTTTTATTGGGAAAAAAAAAACTTCCTTATCCCATTGTGTGCTGTTACAATCAGTGACAAAGGAGGGATGAGAGCAGAAATGTCATTTGCTTATTTAAGGTATTTATACCCCACTTAAGTTGGGAAAACCACAAGGTTTTCAATGATTAATAATTTACACAGTCTCTGCCCTCAAGCCTACTACCTAAAAATTGGCGCCACCCCGTTCTCTATCTCTGGGAGGGGTGGCTCTTTCCATTTCCAGGACAAAAACAAGTTATTTGGAGGCAGCTAAAAATAGCAAGGGAGAAAGACAGAGCCAGGAGTGCAGCCAGAACATATTTTCAATCTGTGGCTAAGCTACCTGGCAATGTCCCCAGCCCCAGGACTAGAGGCAGGAGTGTGTGTGTGTGTGTTTGAAAAGGACATTCCATAGTTCTGCTGGGACATCATCTTCACCTTTAGAAAAGTGGGTTGGGAAGGTTGGAAGGGCAAACCCTATATAATCAAACAATCCTCCATTGTAAGGAAGCTATAAAGGTAAAGGTAAAGGTTCCCCTCACGCATACGTGCTAGTCATTCCCGACTCTCAGAGGCGCTGCTCATCTCCTATGGTGTTTCTTAGCCGAAGAGCCAGTGCTGTCTGCTGACGATTCTGTGTTCATGTGGTCAGCATGACTAAGCACTGTTACCTCCCACCAAGGTGGTCCCTATTTTTCTACTTGCATTTTTTACATGCTTTCAAACTGCTAGGTTGACAGAAGCTGGGGCAAGTAACAGGAGCTCACTCCAGTATATGGTGCTACAGATTTGAACTGCTGAACTGCCGACCTTTCTGATTGACAAGCTCAGCATTTTAGCCACTGAGCCACTACTGGATGCTAAACTTGAAGAGTGGGCATCCAAAAATGAAGATGAAAGGAGCAAGCGAAATCCGACCCTGGCCATCATCCTGGTTGACAAAGCTTTCCACTATTCCCCCCCCCCCATTTTCTGAGTACATCCAGTGCTCCTTAAAAATCGCATCCACTACATCTCAGGCACCTGGAAAATCAAGCCTTCTCCCCTCCTCCCCTGGGTCTGTCAAGAGACACAAGATATGATGCAGACCACAACCATAACCACACTCATGAAGTTCAGGCTGGATGGGAAGAGTTACAGGGATGTTGGTAAAGATGCAACTTGGAATAGTGTCAGCAGAAGCAGCCTGGAACTGTATGCTAAAGAGAACTCCTTGCTTCTTGGCAAAGCAGATGTCTTGCAAAGAGAAGTCATAAACACTCAGACCAATCCCATTAAAGGGGAAAAAAGAAGATTAGGCAATCAGAATTGTTTCTGGCCACTTCTCATTTGCACGAAACCAAGATGCAAATATACCAGGAAATACTTTTTCCTGCTGTGCCTTCTGCTTTCATCTTATCCCCAGTCTAAGAGTGAGGAACCAGATGGCTTAAGGACTGGCGTTAAAGGAATGTATTAATCCTCCCATCTACCCCCATTCCGTCAACAACAACCAGCAGCTCTTGCAGCCTCTGTAGAATCTGCTAAGCTTTGATACCCATTACATCGGAGTGGAAATCAGACGACCTTTACCAAGTGGGATCAGAAAGGCCTTCCTGACAGTTTCAGGCCTATGGAGACACACATTCTCTGCTCTGTTCTCTGATCAGTCTTGTCTGCTACCAATCTGCTGTTGTTTCCCTGAAGATCTGGATGTAGCAGTGCAGTGCTGATGACACTTTAAACTGGGGAAATAGTTCGAGAGCTCTATTTGTTTAGCACAGGGATTCCTTGATCTGCTTGTAAACACGTCCCAGCCTCAAGCAGCCAACTTCTCACGTAGCACAACATAACACAGGTTTTATTACATTGACACAACCGATCACCATTTTGCATCCTCCAAAGAATGGAGGAAACAGCTGGTAAGTTTAAACAGCAGTCAACCCAAATTGTGCAACAAGTCTCTAAGCTACTCAGCTGACCAGATTGTGAAGATTCTAACTGTGTGGACTGCAGGCTAGAAAATCGCAATCGTGGAATGGTGAGAACAACTCATTTCCATGCTTTCCAGCTCAGAGGTGCAAGGGCCCCCAGGCCACACTGACAGATGGCGCTGCCTCTTTCCCATGCAACAATTTGCATTTTCAGAATGTTTCAGAAGGAGGGGTGGGCGTTGGCACCCCCTAAACTTTGATGCCCTAGGCTTGGTCTTAACCTAAAACTAGCCAGCTTCCCAAATAATCCACCTAAGGAATTAAATCATAAATAAAAGCACTGGAGATTTCACTTTCTTTGCAATGCTGAATTTTTAAGGGGAAAAGAACCACCAATTCAGCTCAGATTATCATCAAATGTGATAATCTGGGAGGAGGCATTATACAAATGAATGGTCAGATTTACCCTGTTTTTGCTGCAGTGCATGACTAGAAAGTGTTTTTCCTCACTGTGCGATGACATGATGACGAGTAATGGCAACAAAGCCAAAAGAATCTACCAATTACTTTGCTTGTCACATTTGTTTGATTAAATGATTATGTGCTATTAAATTGTTGTCAATTCTTAGTGACAGCATGGATAGATTTCCTCCATGGTGATTTTGTCCTGACTTGATCCTTCAGCTCTCAGAGCGTTTCCCGATTGCTACTGTAATTGAGTCCATCCACTTTGCTGCTGGCCATCCTTTTTTCAGTCGTTCCACCTTTCTCAGCATTAAAGCTTTCTGCAGAGAGCCATGTCTTCATGTAATTGTCCAAAGTTGGATAATTTGAACCTGATTGTTTGCGCCTTGAGTGAGAACTCTGAGTTGATTTGTTCAATGATCCATTTGTTTGCTTTCTTGGACTGTCCGTTGTATTATCAGTTTTCCCCCAAGCCAAAGTTCAAAAGTATCAATACTTTTCCTCTCTTGCTTCTTCAAAGTCTATATCACATATTACATACTTATCAAGATTGTACCATTTAATGTGATTTAAAACAAAAATAGTGAACATAAGGATTGCCAATGGAGGCAATAGATGTTTCCCAACAAATCAAAAACAGGTAGATAGTATTTTGCTCAGCAGTAAAAGAAAGCACCCTACCTCAAGTTGATTTCAGGTGGACAATTACTATTCCAAAAACAATTTTCCTGAGTAGAGTGAAAATAAATAGATGCTGTCAGAAAACACTTGCAAGATACCTGGAGAGTGCCCTCCTGCTTTCTATTCAAGTAAATGCAGAAGGCATTTTGAACAACAAAATTAGAATTAGAATTCTTTATTGGCCAAGTGTGATTGGACACACAAGACATTTGTCTCCAGTGCATAAGCTCTCAGTGTACATACAAGTAATAAGTGATAAATCATGAGTCATCGTAAAAATAAATCATAAAAATTCCCAGAAGAGGAAACTTGGTACCCAAAGATCTATTATTTCCAGCTCTGTTTTGCTGTCTCTATCTTGATCAAGTAGCAGGAGTGTCCACAGGATGTGGCAAAAAAAACCAGTGAACATGGTAACCAACACTGCATTTGAAGCTCCACATAATGGCATTACAGTTTATGATCTCGCTGTTGGAGTTGTCATCTTTATTTACTTCTTTTAACCATATCCTGCATAAACCCCTGCCCACCAATTCTTCAGAAGACACTCTAGAAGATATTCAGCCTGCAGAGCTGAACATTTGGATTTAATCACAATTGCAGTGCTCTGCAACTGAATCCTAGCCTGGAAATGTGACCACAGGAAAAGAAAGAGCTTTACTTATAACTAGCCTCTCTCCTGGCCAGAGGCCCTGGAAAGGGCCAAATTTAAAGGGCTTCCTTCTTTTTTTCCTATAACTTAAACTATGGCCCACTGCTCACAGCATTGTCCAGCAAATCAAGAATGACCCTGGGCACAGCTCTCTCCTTTTCCCCCTAGAACAAGAACCAGGACCCTGGGACAGCTGAGATCTACCAGGGCTTCAGGTTCTCTTTCAGAAGCCCAGAGCAACTCTGTTCCTGCTCCAGCTATTCTGCCTGCTTGTGGCTGCCATTTGCTGCAGCAGAAAAAATTGGCAGGATCTTTCACATATGGTGATCTTGGAATAAGGCAGCAGTGCCCTGTGACTGCTTTCTTTTTGGAGATCATGTGTGTTGCTGTGGCTTCCTTAGTCTGTTGTCTTCCATCCCTAAATAATATTAAAGTTGTGGTGAGAGGCCGGGCTGGGTATTTCCTTTAATCTGAGGGTAAGGAGTACAAGCCATGGATGGCACGTACTGTATGTATATCCATTTGCATGTAAAAATTTGTTCAAACATAGGCACATTTAAAGGAGTTGTGATTTTATGTTTTCTTTAAATGCCTGAAAAATTACAACCAACTACAACCAAGGCTAGTTTAAAACTATTTAGACATCTTCACTAAAGAAAGACTGTAGTGGACTTTTCCTCCCTGTCTCCCACTTGATATTATTGCTCATTTTGCTAGTCAGCAAGACTTGACTGGTTAGCTGGCTGCCTGCCTCTCTGATTCTGTCATTGTTCTTTGATTTATGACATCATCGTTTCTACAGGGGCAAATTAAACCACAGTCAGCCATCACTGATTTCTTATGTGTACCTGATCATATGCCAACAATGTCTTGTATCTACAGCCTGCACACGCTATCCTAAGTCATTCTGGAACCATCGGCAGTAACTCTTGTAATTGAGTTGACAAGTAAATAAGCTAATAAAATAAAATGTCATAAAAATATATCATAGCTGCAGCAAGTTGAGAAACAACAACTTTCACAACAAATGGCAAGGCCGGAATGTAAAACCAACTCTTCATCTTGGTAAGGTAAAGGTAGATGTTCCCTGCCCAGTTGTGTCTGACTCTAGGGCATGAAGGCATTTAAAAGTAGGGGTCCACAACAACAAAGAAAAAGCTTCTCACACAACCTCACATCATGCCTTTCTGTCAGCCAAAGGATGTTAATGAGCCCCCATTACCCTCTCCCCCCCATTGATCTTAATGTGCAATCATTTACCAAGAGAGGTAGTCCATCAATAGAAACCTTAAACCTTTTTAGCTGTTGACTTCATTTTCTAAACCTTGAAGTCCAACTAGTAGCCAGAGCAGATCCTTTAGGATGTGTGTTACATGATTTCTAAGAAATAATCCAAGATTATGCTGCAGTTTCCATGTTCTCTTCAAGGGCAGACCCACATAAAGTGGATTCCAGGAGTCTAACTGGGAAGTTACTGGACCATAGATTATTATGGCCAACTTCCTTTTTCAGGAACAAAGGCATTCCTTAGTTTACTTAAATCAGCCAAGGTTGGAGTTATTAGACTCTGGAGGTAGATATGGATGTCTGTTTTTATTTATTCTGGACAGCAAGAAATGCAAATTATCAAGCCCACACAAGGTTCTCCTTCCGTATTAGGATGACTTGGAACAGGGATGGATATGCAAAAACTACGGGCCGAGGTTGTCTTCCCCATGATACTCATTGCAACGTCATTTAACATTCTCCTTCTCTAGACAATTTTATGCTTCTGTCTCCCTGTATACCAAAATCATGCTGGTACCTCCAAGATACTTATTCCCCTTCCCCCACCTAATGCAAACAATGAACTCA
Organism: Myanophis thanlyinensis; assembly: GCA_017656035.1. Classification (NCBI taxonomy): domain Eukaryota; kingdom Metazoa; phylum Chordata; class Lepidosauria; order Squamata; family Homalopsidae; genus Myanophis; species Myanophis thanlyinensis. Next base: position 5,749 of record JAEANM010006849.1, read on the forward strand.
CAGCCTAGAGTCTGTTTATGGAGGGAGAATAGAGTGTCCTGCACTTAAAGCCCTGATATAAGGGTCTTACAAGGGACATGGCTGGGAGGAGAGGCCTCACACAGTTCCATTCTTGGCTCTAGTACAGGAAGATTTGGTGGGAAAGGGAGGTCCTTGATTAATGGAATCATAGGGAGGCTAGACCAAGCTTTTATCCGAGGACCAAGATCATTGCACAGTTTTGGATGGCAAAGGCCAAGACTTGTGCTCGATGGCAGTTTTCAATGTTTAGCATTGAAATGAACCACTGAGTATGGAAATGTTGTGCAACCTCCATTTCATCTCCCTCTAAGATAAGGGCAATTCTCATATGCCACTCAATGCATGTTAAACAGAAAAGTATACTTCGTGAACATGGGAACACCAGGATGGGAAAGCAAAATTCATTGAGTTTCTGCCCAATGTAGTAGATATGTGTTCTTAGGTTAGAGAGCTTCTCATTCTGAATCTACTACCAGATGTAAATCTCTCCCTCCCCCAGGGCACCCATCACTCATGCACAATGCTTTGATTATATAGGAAGGGGGGTGTAATGAAATCCACAAGCCTGACTCTTGCTTGACTCCTCCTAATTTAGGCAGATCATGCTAAGAAAACAGGAGTTAAGGGGCCCGTTGCAAAAAATAGGGGTGCTGGATTTCCTCCCCCCCCCCCCCCCCACCCAATCATCTGTAATTTGAGTTCTGTTCCATGCAAAAGGAGATTGTTTCCTCTCACTCTAGGCCAAATATCTTGCCCCACGATAAAAGTCATATTCATATCCCTTAGCAATTTCCAGCTGGAAGTTGCACCATGTGTTGTGTGTTGCATATTTCTGGCTTGCATGTCTTGTTCCTTTCTTCCCCCTCCTGATACTCAGAAGAAGTGAGGGACCACTTTTTTTCCTGATGGTAGTTTGCTTTCTTCATACTGATGGCTTTTGCAGAGAGAAAGGCTTGCCAGCACCAGACACTGGCTCAGCATAGGGATGAACAAAACAACAGGAAAGGGGAGGCAAAGATTATTAGTTTCTGCAGAGAAGAAGAACAGGAAAATTTACCTGTTGTCTGTGAGTCTCAAGGGTCTTCGGGGGGGGGGGAATTGGACTGTATTACAGTACCTTGTAGGTAAATAGCCCTGCAGCTACACATCACACAAGTATGTACTGTAGCATACATACTACTTTCCATCCCAAGTTTGTCTGAGCTCATATTTCTTGTTCACATCTGTACAACATTGATACCCCTGTTGTATGAACTGAATGCTCCAGACACTCTGTTCATGTATGTAGTATGAACACAAATAGATGAGGGGCAGCACAGACATATGTTTCATTACTCTACGCACATACATATAGGCAGTGTCCTGATGACTTCCTGGCTATAGCAATACAGATTTTTGGCAACCACAAAGGGGTACTTTATTGGTGCCTTCTTCCAAGATTTTGTTTTAAATTCCAGTCTGGTCTATAGCCTTGAAATTTCCTGGTGGTCTCCCATCCAAATACTAATCAGCTACTTTTTGAGATTAGCTAAGGTTGGCTAGATGCTACCACCCCATTGGATGTACTCACATGTAACAACTGAAACAAGACAATTCTTCCTAGTCAGCTGCCATTTTAGAAAATATAAAGTTCCATGGTTTCCTGTCGGAACTTTCTAGAAACCCCACCCAGCATTTCCAGCTCTTGAGGATGAGAGATATTATAGTCCAGGCACATCTACAGATTCGGGAAGGTTGGAATAAGTGCTGCTGCCCTGACATATCATACCCATCACCTTTTGCCAGTTTTACTGAGGTATATGAATGTAGCATTGAGATTGGCGTTCTGGAACTACTGTAGTTAGAACAGAAATTGTTATGCACATGGACTAGATGTCCTTTTAGAAGCTTGAAGAAATCCTTCCAGGATGCTGTGTGTGATGCAATTTAAGGTTTCCAGGATGGTCCTGGGAACAGCTACAAGTTAGTAGAAAGAGGTCAAATAATATGCATTTGCCCATGAAATCAGCCTTACTTGATGTTATCTCCCTCTGACATGTTCTGTTTTCCATATAAAGGGAATGGGGAATTCAGTTTCAAGTCCTTCTAAGGGAGATTCAACTTTGGTATCTCCTTTTTGTTTTGCTCAGCATTTTTTAACCCTGTCTGGAAGTCCTCAGGCATTTTGGCAAAAACTAGGCCTCTAGGCAAAAACTTCCTATATAACAACAGGAAAGTTAGCGGCTAGGGCGTAGCGCCATTAGGCCCAGATGGACTGAGACAATTTGTATAAAATCAGGCCTCGCCAATAGATGCAGGCTCTACGTTTCATTGCAAACCTGTTTGGGACATTGGAAAGAACTCCCAGCGTGGGATGGCTGGATTGTAGCCGAGGGGAGCAGGTGAGACTGGCCAGGGAAGAGCAGCAAGATTGCAGGACTGTGGAAACAAGTCAGAGAACACCACCCCACTTCTCAGAAACAAAGGCTCCCCTGTCTCAGATGTGGTTCTTTCTCACACACAGACATGCACACATCTCTTTGGGGGCTAGCCAGACAGGCTGCTTGCTGGAAACTCTCCTGGCTAGTGACGTGGGAGAACTGGAGGGGCAGCCGACACCAAGGCCCATGAATCGGACCCAGAGCTGAGATCATTTCCCCAGCTCTGGGGTGGGGGGGAGTGTGGCATGTTGAGGCACAGGGTCCACACATGGAGGGTACGTGGCCTCTTGCCCTATGGCAGGGACCTCACTCAGTAGCAGTGTTGTGCTGACTCCCTTGGGCTGGTTGGGCTTAATGCACAGCCCCTCTCCTTTTTCCCATTCCTGCATATCCCCCCCCCTCCGTTCCCCGTCCTGACTGTAACGAGAAGCAGATGTGAGCAAGCAGCCCAAACCCAGCACAGGAGGGAGGGGGTGGCCAAGCAGGAACTGAGACTGCAGAAAATCCCATTTCCAACGAGGCTGGCTGGTGGAGGGGATGTTCAGAGGGCCAAGGCCAACCCAGGGGTGAGGGAGCCAGCGGTTGGGCAGGGAGCAGGGAAGCCCAGGATAGGGAAGGCTTGGGGGGGGGGGAGCAGGGCGCTGGGGCTCAGAAGCTGCCAGGCAGGAAGTTGGGGGGAGTGAGCAAGCCAGCTCTGGGAAGTTTGCAAAGCTGTCAGTGTGTGAGGAGTGAGCGGCTGCACAGAGCCCTCTCGGCCCACGTCGTGCCTGCAGGCTGAGCATCGGGGAGAGGGCCAGAAAGAAAGGAGGACTCCTGCTCTGCCATCATCACTGACCCTGCTGCCTAGGACCCAGGCCATGTGCAGCTGACCCGGGGGCCCAAGGAGAGGACAACCAAGAACTGGGGATGGCCGGCCCTGGGGCCATTGCATGGCTCTGCATTTGGTGGGGCCTCCTGGCAAGGGAGATCTGGGGCATGAACTACCCTCCCAGGTACAATCTGTACACAGGAGGCAACCTGCCTTTCACACAGCTCCAAGCGACAGCACAAGCAACCAATGGGGCCCGGGTGGCCAGTCGCCACAGGTAAGACAGCTGACTCTACAGACTATGGCAGATGCAGGGCTGGGGCAAAATCAAGGTGTCTGGATACGGGTCCTCCAGAAAAAAATGGAAGGGCAAAAGGAAGGAAGTCAGACTTCCACAGGGATAATGCACTTCTGCATCTGAGCTTCTAGGAAGCAAATTACTGCCACCGGCCCGAGGGGAAGGCACTGGAAAAAACCATTTGTATGTTCCTATGAGGGTTAAAGGATGTGGAGGAGACCTAGGAGCTGGTTAGAAGAGGATGGAGGGTTGAAAAAGGCCCCAATATAGAAGGGTCTTATTTGCTTAAGTATTGCATATTTAGATATGGCTGGCGGCCCATCTTAGCAGTGGCAAATCCACATTGCATGTGATTGCAGGTTTAAAAGTACCCATTGCTTATCCCATCATGGGGTTTGGAAAAAAAAATATGGACTCACACTATGTCAGTTTTAAATTTTAAATCTGAATAGAGGCAAGCCAGGACTAGCCTCATAAACTATTGCTTTTTACTGTAATGGACTTTATGTGCTGTTATATTATATGTTGTTATGAATGATTATACACTGTCTTGAAATCCCAAGAAAGATGCCTGACAGTGAACGTGGAAAAGAGGTGGTGACAATGGTGTTTCCATAGCAACACACTTCAATCCCTGTCCATGTGCTTATCTTTCCCAACAGAAGGTGGAAAAAGGCTCTGGATGCAAATTAAGGGCTGAGGACTATCCCATGCCCAACATGATCCTAAACAATTGGTCTAGCTACTCACCCCATCAGCTTCCTCTTTTGTCTGGGGTGGTGGTCTTTTCTCACATTCATGGGTGGTGGATGCTTGTGATGGAGAGTCCTGTTTGCTAGATGATATTGTAAGCTGTTAATATTTGTGAGAATAAGACTTGGAAATGGGTTGTCTTTACGGGGGAGAGGACTTTTGCCTCAAGATGACCACAAAATATTTGTGGGATGTTGAGGAATTGAGATAAATGCTGAAGAATCATATAATGGAAACAGGAGACAGCGTTCCTTGGGGCGAGAGAAGGAAGTTGCTGCTTTCTCCAGTACTTCAGAATTTTTCCTAAGCTAATGTGAGGTGGAGTGGGGAAAAAAGGCAAATGTGGAGGTTTGAATGGATATTGCTTTTTAAAGGGGGAATTAGATTCCAGGGTAAATTTGCAGCTAGTTTGGTAAATAGGAGCAGCATTGTACAGAGGCAGAAAGAAAGAGGCTCCAGAAAATAGTAACAAGAAATGGATCTTGGCAAGAGTGGTAGATTAGAGGAGAAAAGCAAAGTAATACAAGACTTCTTCATTCATACAATCACCCTTCACTTCCTCCTCCCATTTTAACTACTCCGTAATTTGCCCAGAATAGGCCCTAACTTTCTCCTAGTTAGGCCTCTTCTCGTGGGCTGGTTTTGGAGGTCTGGAGACTATTTATTTGTTGTTAGATTTTAGGCAATTCTTCAGCCACACATTTATTCCAGTTTATAACAACCGAGACTAAAATCATCCATTATGAAAATGTACTGAATCAGTGCACAAACATTACACAAAAATAGCAGCCAGACAGAAACAACATATTATCTCAGATCTCCAAAGGCTGTCAAAACCAATGAGTTTTGCCATCTGGTGGAAATTCCCAACAGAGTGGGGCCTTCTGGCTGCTCTCCGCAGAGGCACAAATGTTGAGCACCAGATAATGGGAAAAAGCTTATACGTACTGAAGTCTGATTTGAACTGCCCTTGTTCAAAACCTTACCATAGTAATTATAGTGCAGGAAAGATTCTCAACACAACGTTGGAAGATCAATCCATTACCATTTCATATTAATTCCTTTCTCAAGTTGACCCTGGCATGCAGGAAATACCTAAACTTCCTCTGGGAGGATGGGGAATGTGATAAGGTGAGCTGGGCAAACATTAACCAGTAGGAAAGTAACTTGTTAGTTCAGATTAATCTTTTCCAGTAATGGAGAGAGGCATCCCTGCCTGGCCTTTGACCTAGCTCTTTTTTAGCAGAATGTCTCTGCTCAGGTCTCCTTGATTAAAGGCCATTAGACCTGTTCGAGCAAAGGTGAAAAGTATTCCTTAGGCAATTCACCTGAACCCAACTGGAGTCTTGGCAGCAAGGAAAGTAAACAAGCAGGGAGTTAGGATTCCTTCATTAAATGTATTGCCAAGAGACAAAAGAAGAGGGAATTGCTCTGGTACCATTTCTGGTACCATTTCTGGTACTTCTGTTACTCAGTATTTTGAGGAGTTCACTACTACGCTACAGTAGTGGGAGATAAAATGTTTTCTCTCACTAGGGCAGTGGGATTCTGCAGATCATGATCAAATTACAGTGTATTTGCCAGCCCATTGGGCACATGGCATCACTGCTTATCTAATCTGTCAGATTTTTATACTGCCATAATCATATGATTCTCAGTAGTCTAATCACAGAAAAGGACATTAGAAGCATTGTTCTAGTCAAACACTCTAGTCAATACAGGATCCCTTAGACCAGACATGGGCAAACTACGGCCCGCGGGCCACATCCGGCCCGTTGGGCTTTTTAATCCGGCCCGCCAAACTAGTTCTGGCACAGACTGGGGAGTTCCGCCCACACTGTTGCCTCCCTCGGCAGCATATCCCTAGCGCCGCCTGCGGGTGCAGGGACAGAACACTGATCCAGCTTCCACGTCCCAGAGCCCTACCGAAAAATCCCGCACACGTGAACAGCAAGCCCTCCCACCGGGGATGGTCTCACCTGGGTAATTCCTGCCTTCTCTTCTCTAGTTGACGTGGAGCATTCGCACGTCTGGTTTCTGGGCAACCTGGTGTTAAACCTGTGGGACTGTGGTGGGTAATAATCCTCCCTGCCCTTTCTGGGAGGAGGGTGCCGAGGGCCCAGGAGAGCGCAGCTAAGGAGGGGAGGACCCTCAGTGGGTACATTAGAGCGGAAGCAGCTCTCTTACCTGGAAATAGGGAAGGAATCCCAACCGCCCAGGAGTGTGTGTCCCCCCCCCCCCCGCTCTGGCCCGGCCCCTCTGTCAAATTTTATTTATTTATTTAATCAAATTTATATACCGCCCCCTCTCCCTAGGGACTTGGGGCGGTGAACAGCCAATAAAAACAGAATACAAAATACAAATACAATTAAAAGTCAGTTAAAATGGTTAAATAAAGGCTGATAATTTAGAGCAACATTTAAAATTCAGTTTAAGAATCAATTAAAACAAACCCACAATTTAAAACAAATTAAATATAAAATTTAAAATTTGATTTAAAATTAATTAAACCCTCAGGTATCAGGCCAGGCCGCCTCATTGAAATAAATTGTTTTTTAGGGCACGTCGGAAGGCCCGGAGATCTGTAATAGTATGAATCCCCGGGGGTAGTTTATTCCATAGGGAGGGCGCTGCCACAGAGAAGGCCCGTACCCTCGGGGTTGTCAGGCGACATCGTCCCGATGATGGAACCCCGAGGAAGTCTACTCTGTGGGAACGCACTGGTCGGCTGGAGGCTGATGGTGGCAAAGGCGGTCCCACAAGTACCCGGGTCCCAAGCCATGGAGCGCTTTAAAGGTGAGAACCAACACCTTGAATTGCACCCAGAAGGCCACAGGTAGCCAGTGCAGCTCGCGCAGGAGAAGTGTCACGTGGGAGCTCCTAAGAGCTCCCATAATTACCCGCGCGGCTGTTATGTCCCACAAATTCCTTTTAAGGTTTCAATAATGCCACTTTCATGAAATGTTTGAAAGTAAAACACATATCAGGAGTTGCATTTATTTAGTTCTTAAGCAGATTTCCATTGTGGATTTTGGATGTTCTGTAGAAAGAAGTAAAAACATATAGTCTGTTTTAATTAGCAAATACTTTCAGTGGTAGGATGGATTATAATAGCAAATGTGGTTCAAAGTAAGCAAGGGCAAATGAGTCATATTTGTTGTAAAAATTCAAATTTTATATATGTATCAATGGGTCTGAATTGGCAGTGACTCATCAGGAAATGGATCTTGGAAATCAGTTTGGGTAGATGAATCATATTCTTAAAATAGAACTGAACATATATTGAACTGGCATTATGATTTGAAAGAATAAAACTGCCAACTACACTTGGAATACCATGATAATTCTGCACAGGCAGTCCTCAACTTACAACTATTCATTTAGTGCCCTTTCGAAGTTACAACACTGAAAAAAGTGACATGACTATTTTTCACACTTACAACCTTATAGCAACCGCATGGCCATGTGATCAAAATTTGGATGCTTGGCAAACGGGATGCATTTATGATGGTTGCAGTGTCCTGGGGTTATGTGATCATGTTTTGTAACCCTTTGAGATAAGCAAAGTCAATGGGAAAGCCAGATTCACTTAACAACTGTGTTACTAACTTAACAACTGAAATGATTAACTTAATAACTATGATAAGAAGGGCTGTAAAATGGGGCAAAACTCATTTAACTGTCTTGCTTAGAAACATAAATTTTGAGCGCAATTATGATTGTAAGTCAAGGACTGTTTTGAAGAGTTGATTATAAAGTACAAAAAACACCACCACTTGGGAGGAATATAGTTATTTTATCCTGTCTTTATTATTTTTATAAATAACCAGTAGACCAAATATAATTATATATTGTATTAAAAAAAACTAATATAAAGTAAGAAAAAAAGAAACCAAAAAGAAAGCTAAAAGTACAAGGAAGGGAAAAAAGTAAAAGAAAAGTAGAAAAGAAAGAAAAAACATACAAAATGGCTTCCAATTGCTTCAATGCACTTGTAAGTACAATTATATTTTAACCTCTCTCTCTCTAATGTATCATGACTCTTCCCTTTCTATAATCTGTTGTCTAATCAACAAAGACATAAATCAGAAGTATTTTTTTATTTTTAAGCAAAAAGTTACAAGAAATTTATAGTCAATAATAAATATAAATGTTATCTTTAGTTAATTTATCCAACTTAGCAAGATACATTAATTTCACCAAATCATTCCTCCATAGTGGGTTGTATTGAATCTTTCCATTTTTGTCCATCTCTTTGTAATAACCATATATAGTATTAAAATAATCTTCCATGATTTTTAACTCTTTAATAGTTCTGCTTTCAACTGATTATTAATTTTTAAGATTCTCTATATCTATGTAGGCATTTGAATCAAAAACTTTTTAGCTTTTTTAGATGTCCAAGCATGATAGAATATTCCTTCAGGTTGCTCATAATACCATATACATTCTGAAGTGCCTGTATATATTCTAGATAATTTTTCTGGCATCATGTACTGTGTTTCCCTTAAAATAAGACCCTATGTTATATTTTGTTTGCCACCAAAAAAGGCATCGTCATATTTTCAGGGGGGGATGTCATCCACTGATTCACCTTACTTGTCTGCATTGCCCCTGGCCCCCTTTTTGCTGTCAGAGGCTTCAAAAACTTCTTTGGCCAGCAAGGCTTTCCTGAAGGCCTCTGCAGAGGATAAAAGAGCTCCAGATCCATCCAGAATTCTGTTATCGGCTACAGAGGCCTTTAGGAAAGGTCTCCGCAGCCGATAACAGAGCTCTGGATCGATCTAGAACTCTATTAATGGCTACAGAGACCTTCAGGAAAGGCTTGCCAGTGCAGAAGAAATGGGCCAAGTGTGTGGGGCCTGGCTCCAACTATCCAAAGGTAAATAGTAGGGCAACTCTACAACCATCCTTATTCCCACCTAGCTTAATAGCTGTTTATAGATATTTTGGATTTCAACTCACATGCTAGATTACAAACGAAGTGCCAAATCCATAAAGATAAATTTTGCAAGAAAAAATAAAGTTTGAGTTAAAAACTAAAATCAAGCAATTCTTTTAGATAACATATATAAAAAGTGTATTCTGCAATTCTAGGTAAGGTAAAGTAAAACAGCAACTTCATATATTCATTCACATTTAAAGCATCTGAGAATATTGCGTTCAATAACCCACTTAGTATCTCCTAAGCAGAGGATTAGTTACTTTGAGGAAAAAACAAAATGTATATAAAACCAAAGATTTATTTGGAATAAAAGTCTTAAGTTTGTAATGAGCTATTAAGAAATTCCTCATTCTAGCTTAAACTAAGAATCTTCTGTTTTGAACTTTATATTCACTTTAATCCTAATCTAGCTTTAAGAATTTATAAGCACATGCAATTATCCCTGGTTTGTGTCCAAATCTGTGATAGTCAATTCTTTGAAGGAATAACACAGGCACAAAGGTATGGAGGTTCTACTGTGCCACTAATTTGTATTTATTTGAAGTGGTTTTTTAAAATGTTAAATTGATAAAATATAAGCCAGCACTCAAAGAACAAAGGAAACCCTGGTCCTAGGCTTTGTTCCATCTTTCAGTAAGCTTTTATTAAAACCTCTGGTAAAACACATGGTTTTAGAAGGATTAACGCGGGAACCAAATTTATGGTTGTGCATTTACTAATATGTTTTGTCAACAATTCCTATCTTGCTTATACCTACAAGCAGCCTTTCATTTTGTTGAATTTCAGAGTACATAAGGAAACATTTTTAATACAGTTATGTGTACAAACTACCTTTCATTCACAGCTTGAGGCTGGCAAATACCGTCAGAAATTAATTAAGAAGATGAAACTAAAAAAAGAATATTTTAAAAATACAGCAAAGAGATAAAAGAATAAAGTAAATTTAGCAAAACTAAAAAATGCTTGAGGACCTTAGCATCAAATCATAATGTTAAAATCATCATTGCAAAAAGATAACTATTTACATCATACCATTTACAAGTAGTCTTTGAGTTACAACCATTAGTTCAGTGACTGTTCATAGTTATGGCAGCATTGAATGAATGGTACTTATGCCTGGATTCCCAGAATTACAGGTACAACTTCATATCATAGGATCAAAATTTGGATGCTTGGCGGCCCACTTACAATCTGAGGGACGCTTCAAATCTCCTCCACATCTCTACCCCTCTGCACTCCGAGGCCCCTGCTGACCTGTGCTCTGCTACCCCAATATGATCTTTGCTGTCTTCTTGCTCCTGCTGCTGACCAAATACATCTAGCGTGGCGCTTCGCGAGATAGCTATTGGCTACATGAGGCTTTCTTGAAGTTGAGATCCATGAATGATGGTTTCCTTGCAAAACCTAGGAAAGAAGGCCTCATCTGGCCAGCAGCTGCTTATGAAGGGTCAAGCCAGGAATGCCTTGTCAGCAGCAGGAGCAAGAAGACAGTGAAGATCAACTAGGGAGGCAGAGCACAAGGAAGTCAGGGGTGGCAGTGCTTTGCACTGTTCTATTGGGCTGGGGCTTCTCAGGCTGAGAGAGATAAAGCCAGAAATGGCTTGGGTCAGGATGGGTCATTGGCTAACAATAGCAATGGGGAATGCTGGGATTGCTGTGGATAAGTAACATGCCAATGCGATGTAGAACTTTACGATTACAGACCCTACAGGTAGTCCTCAATTATAAACTGCTCTGTTAACCAACTGTCTGAAGTTACAATTGTGCTGAAAAAGTAACTTTACAACAGTTGCTGGTCCCCACAATCACATGATCGAGATTTGGGCACTTTGGAACTGGCAGACACTTAACACACCATTGCAGTGTCCTGCAGTCATGTGATCATTATTTGCATGCATCACAACTGGCTTCCAACAAGCAGTTAATAGGAAAACTGGCAGTAAAATTTCAAGTCACAGCTGTGCGGTGTCTCACTTAACAACTGCACATGATTTGCTTAATGACCACAGCTGAATAAGGTTATAGGTCTGCTCTGGTCACATAATGTTTTGTTTAATAAGTGTGTCACTTAGGTTGCTGGTCCCAATCGTGATTGTTAAGGGAGGATTAACTGTACTGCATTAAAAATTCCAAGTTACAATATTTGCAATATATAGACAAAAAAACTTATTTTGGATTGTTCTTCTATCAAACCCTAATATTATTATACCTTTTCTAGGAATGGGTCATCAGTATTTGCAAGTATATAAAGAACTTTTAGGTATACAAAGAATGTTTTAATTCATTTTTTGGTTCAACAGCAGAGGGAGCTGTGAGTATGAGGAGGAGGTAACTGAAATGCTCGAGTCTTAAGTATCCTCCACTGGAAATCTGGCTTTTGTCTGAATCCACTAAGCAACTCTTATAATGCAAGTAGTCCTTGTTAAACATCCTTCCAAAATTGGGCATTTATTTATTTCCAGTTTTCAACAAAACCACTGGTTCACTTAGCAACCACCCTGTGTTCATTTAACTATTATGCTGGCTTAATGACTGCCACAAAAAAGATTATAAAATTGGGTTCGTCACACCATGTCTTACAACTGTGACAAGTTAGGACTCTGATGAGTAAACTCCATTATGGTCGTAACTTGAGGACTACATGTAACATAGGTATACCAGGGTTGAGGGGGGGTCAAATGCATCATCAAGTCCCTTCACATCCACAAAAGATATAAGACTAGCCCACCATCAATGCTGTTGACTCTTATCTATTGCCAATTTTCTTTGACTGTTAGTAGTTCAGATTCTTACAGAGAGCTTAAGCTTGACACAAACCTATATATCATATGAAATGCCTGGACTTCTTATTCCACATGCTTGACATCTATTATTCTAAAATGCCATGAAGCAGATACACCAATCTAGACAAACAATTCAAAACTCAAGACAATGTAAGAAACATATACAACAGAATTTTATAAATCCTCAGATTACTCATTTTGCTTACATAAGAAAACAATTTTAATAATAAAATTAAGATGCCAGCCTTATTCATATATTTGAATGGAAAGCAATATTAAAGGGCTGCTTTTTGAGAAAATGGAGCTTAGTTATATAGCATGAGGCTGTATATTCTGCAATATTGGGATTGTTGATGAGTCAACAGCAGGTTAGAGATAACAGTTGCTTTTTAAAAATTATACAGTGGTACCTCTACTTACGAAATTAATTTGTTCCGGAAGCCGTTTTGTAACTTGAAAATTTTGTAAGTAGAGA
>JAEANM010006850.1:0-13449 GCA_017656035.1 Myanophis thanlyinensis
AAAAAAAAACAATTTGAGGAAAAAGAATGTACAAAAGAGGACCCCAAAACAAGTATCAGAAAACTGGGTATTCTTTTGGTGAACTGGCTACTGGCAGAAAACCCCAAAAGTGGGAAAGAAAATTAAATTGTATGTTATGAAGAAAGCCACAGATGAATAATGATGAATAAGTACCTTATATAGTACACTGTAAATGTATTTTGCAGGTACTCCCTAGTTATTTTAAATTGTTCTCAATTGAACAATTGGACTAGATTGAGGTGTTTTTTTTTAACAACATCAAGATCCTGTTTCCAAGGTGTCGTATCATACATGCAATGGAAAAATATTTCTGCCAAAGAGTCTACATCCAGAGGCCTGCTTTGTAAAACATTCGGAGTAGAGGAATACAATTTCTAAATGTTTAAAGTTCAGGTCATTTTACCCTACTTCCTGCCGCTATTCTTTCCTGGTCAGTTCATATGACTGTGTGGAACTCCAATGCTAGATCAAAGTTTTCCTGCTAACTAACTACTCAAAATGCCAACACTGAAAGAAAATAATCATAATAATAGCACTCCCAACTTGATTCTTCCCAGGACTCTGACCCTCACTTAGAATTTTCCTTGAGGAAACAATCAGGCAATCACCAATCACAAGGAAGAGACTCAAGAATATAGAACATAAAAATAATTAAAATAGGATGGGACAGCCTGCTGCCTTAATTAGCCCAGTGTTGTATCTGCATCTCTTGTAAATTCTTGGCCTTTCTCCGCTGCTGAGTTGCAGTACTTTCCACCCATTCTTGAGTCAGCAAACAACAACCCTACACTATAACAGCATAACATTTTCTATCTCCAAAGCGAATATGTATTCTGACTGTATTCCCCTTCCATTCACTGCACTCACTTGACTTCCCTCCAAAGTGACACACTACAGGACAATTTAAGGGCAACTTAAACCTGGCTCATTCAGTGGCTGGGGACAAGCCAAAGACTGTATCATGGGGACTTGTAGAAAAAAAAAATTGCAAGGGCACATTTGTACCATGGTCAGGTGCAAATAGAAAAAGGTTCCTCTGTGTCATTCTATCCTATGCAAGATACTACGGTATGTGTTCCCATTATGCAGCTGTTTTTCCATCGTGCCTGCTCTGCTGATTCCTGAACTGCAGGAGAACTAAAATTGCTAAATTTAAAAGACAGCTACAAGTATATCCAGCTATTGCAGGGTGATTTTGGAAAGGAGAAATTGAGTAACAAAAGACTGCAAAACAGCAAAGGCTAACAACACAAAGTACCTACTATCCCCAGGTAACAGCAGGTATTTTCTGATAGGTACTAAATACAGTAGCACTTTATGGCTTGCTCTTTTTTTTTTTTTTTTGCATTCTTGAAACAACTTATTGCACTGATGGTGAATCTATGACACAGGTGCCACAGGTGGCACGCAGAGCCATCTTGCTGGGCACACAAGTTGTTAGCCAACTTACCTCCAGCTGAGCATGCACATGCGATTGCACATGCATGCATGCGCGATTGTAGAGACCCAGCTGGTCTTCAGACCTCTGCTGTGCATGCACGCAATTGCAGCAGGAAATCCAGCTGGTCTTCGGAGCTCTCCTGTGCATGCACACGTGATTGTTCATGTGTGTGTGAGTGCCTGCGTGCAGTGCGCATATACTTCACATGCAAAAGCTGCATGCATGTGCAGATGGTGCAGTTGCACATGCAATGCACGTGGAGGAGCCACACGCAAGTGTGGATGGCATGCACAAAGCACATCTTTTTCGACACTCGATAAGTAAAAGGTTCGCTACCACTGGCTTGTTATATTCAGCATTCAGCCATCTAGTGCCTGGCTGCTGCTGAGGTTTTGTTCTGATCTCAACCTTTTTATTCCATTTACCACTGGAGTATCCTCAACATCTTAATAAAAAGAAAGCAACTCTACTTTCAAGGGGAAAAAAACTATTAAGATTCAATTGTGGCACTTCCTCCATTAGTCATTCTGGAAATTATACAAAGTGGCATGCACACCTAAAAGCAGGCAACATAGAAAAATTGCCAAGAAGTGGTAGAATTCATAAGATACTTGAGCGACATCTTAACAAGAAAGGTGTATCTTTCATGAAACATGCCACAACAGTGGAGGCAAGAGAGTAGACAGTTACCATGTTAGTCTCTTGGTTTAAGAGCAGAGGGGAAAGTTCAGAGCCACATACTTATGGTAGTTGTGGGACACAATAAAAGAGCGACTATATAGAAGTCTAGTTATTTTTTAATCTGAATATATGGTTTTAAATCACGATTACTTACTGAGAGCTTATGGTGCTGCTCAGAATCAGCAGTTTTAATGGTGTGTAAACATGCAAACAATCATAGGAAAATATTTTTCTTTCTCCCACATTATTCAGCCAGTGACGTTTTAAAATTCACAGAACAGCACAAAGTATCTGTAGTTCTTGGACTAATTGACAGTTGGAAAGATATTGGCTCCGGAAGATCTAAGCAGGTGTGGGGAACTCATGGCTCTCCGGATGTTGCTTAACTGCAGTTCCCAGCAGCTTCAACACAGCAGTGTCAATTGCAAAGCAGACTGCATTGTAATTACCTTTTAGCAGTTTCTAAGGACCTTATAATCCTACAACACTGCCTTGTGGGTGTCTATGTGTATGTGTCCATGAAGGTCTATGTATGTCTGTTGATTTTGGGGGGAAAGACTAAAAAACAGGCCATCTTTCTTGATTTATTGAAAATTTTGTAAGTCAAATATTGTGGTTTAAAGTGCCCAGGTTTATTTTTCTCATCCTTTTACCTTCAATTGAAATTTTATTGAGACAGCACATCAAAATTAATGTTTATGTTTCAACTGCCATTAGAAAATTTCCTCTACAGCACTTCTTCTACAGCAATGAGGAAGAAAGACAATCCAGCAATTTTCTCCAAATTGATTTCTCAGACCTTAAAATAATTTCTAAAAAAAAGCAGCACCTAGCAATCATTTGGAAGTAATTAGTTGAACCAATGTCTTTTGATGCTGTCCGATCCCTAATCTACTATTATTATGTCTCTAGGTACTAACTAGCCTGTATGGAATTGATATGCATCCTATGAGCTACTTTAAAAAACGTACAAGGAGTAAACTCACATTTTAAATTAAGCTAAACATGCTAAATGACAAAATACACAATAGGCACTCATTTTTATGAGACATATCCTACATAAATCCCCATCATGATTACTTAACAATTTTGATTAGTATAATTGCTGTAAGGCGAAGAATTCCAAGATGGGAGATTAATTTGGAAATACAGGCAGAGGGGAGGTTCTCATGGTTATGTGGGCCTCTTGCGTCTTCCTTGCAAGTTACACAACCAATTTTTGATACAACATTTGATAAATTTGACCATAGTCTCTTTGATCATGGGAACCTTTTGGGATGGATGGTCTTGCTACAAGATGAATTTGCAGTTGATTAAAACTAATGTGTGATCAGTAATAGATCTATTATACCTAAAGACATACGCAATTCCTCATAATTTGGTTCTGAGCCCAACGCTATCAAATATGTTTACAAATGATTCAGATGTTGACATTTCTACTGTATAGAATTTTAGTACACTCCTTCCATCATTATTTGTTTTTCTTCGTATTGGTTACTATTGGTCCACTGATCCTTTAACATACAAAATCAAGGTTGGCACCTCCTTCTGAGTTCAGAGTTCTTTCTGAAGATTTGCCATGTTTTTCTGTATGTATTTCCTTTTTCAGTACCTTCAACAAATGTCAATGTAATATTGCCTCTTGCCTCTAACAATTCTCTGAAATTCTTTTTTGAGTTCCTTCCTCAAATCTTAAGTCTCTCTTCTTGGCAATTTTCACCACCTGTTCTGATATCCAATGTGCTACTTTCTGGGGTTGGCTGGGGGGAGGGTTGTCAGTTTATTTCACTTTTCATCTTTAATCATTATTTGATTCCACAAGTTCTTCAAGTTCCCTAACAATGGTGGTCAGGACTTCAAAGCAATTCCTGGTGTTCTTTTTGAAAAAGGGCTCAAGATAATATCATGAAAACTATCTGCCTTTGTTCTTCTACTTCAGGATGACTTGAAACTTGCATGAGTTTTTAGTCTGTTCCAGAGTCAGCCTTTCCACTTTCTGGTATTAATAATATAGTCAATTTCTGTGTGCTTCATCTGATGATGTCCATGTATCAAAACATCATTTTAATTGCTTGAAGAATGTGTTAGCAATGAAGAAATCTGCAGAAACTAAATCATTCTTCTGCCTTATTCTGGTTTCTGATTCTGATTTCATAATCCATATATTTTATACTATATTTTCTTCTTCACTATTTCCAACCATTAGCAGCAGTCTTGCTTGCATGTTGTCAATTTTTGATGGAACTTTACTATAAAACTCATACATCATTTATTCTGTATCACTGGTTGTAGCAAAAACTTGAATAATTACCATATTAAATGGCTGTATGCAAAATCATATATTCACTGACTGTATTGTGCTCAAGTACTATCTTTATTACATACTTCCTGACAATAAAAGCAATTCCATTCCTTGTTTTTCATGTCCCGAGTATGTTTCTTCTTACTGAAAGTGTCTAATTCCAGTCCACTTTAATTTGCTGATGCCTTACATGCCAATGTGTAATTGATTTATTTAATCTTTCACTGTACTAAAATGTTCCATGCTCGTGCCTCTTGCATTCCATGTTTCTATTGTAATTCTGCCTCTGGTTCAGATTTTCTTTCCCTGCATGATAACATCAGCAAAGAGATGCCCCAAAGGCTTTAAACTAGCCACATAATAAATATTGGTTCTCTGGAAAAAAAACAACCCTCAGCTCTTCCTCAATAGCCCACTGAGTGTCATCTGACTTGAGAGGCCCTTCATCCAGCTCTGTATCGTCAATCACTTTATTTTCCTGTCCATGCGGTTTGCTTGATAAAGTATAAGAATAGTTTACCATTGCCTCTCCCATACAATATTAAATGCCTTTGTTAATCAAGAGATTATCTACCTCCAGCATTTTTTATATAAAAGTTTATTAAATTTCAGAAAAGTTATTGCTGTCTGATATAAGTGCCTGCTTGCTTAACTAGACAGCCGGAATGACCTTCATGCTTAAGTGACCCTGGAGGGTGTATTGTACATACTCTTGGTGTATATTCCCATCATTCTTTTCTGATCCTTCCCAGGAATACAGTACCTCCACCACCATGATGAGGCAGCATAGCAAGACTTGAAAGGGGGGTGGTTGTTATCTGATCTATGAACATTATTTGAAAACATGAATTCTACATTTATTGGCAAAACTGATAAACATCAAAGTATGTACATTTAGACACAAAAACAATCTGATGACCAGTTTGCCATGAAATGGAATAGTAAGGAGGAAGTTCTAACATTTCAGGTCAAGCAATCAAAACTAACAACAAGATGCTCTGATGCAAATACTAATGCCCATCGCAATTCTATAGCAATGTTATAGAACATATCAATGTATACAACAATATAGCAGTATAGCAGCAAAATATTAGTCCAGGTTTCTACTAAGTACTGACAGGCAAGATAGAATGTTGTTATTTTTCCAGGGACTGAGAAAAACAGAGAAAGAAGATAGTCTGAAGTTTTTAAAAATGCAAAAGTAAACATCATGCAGTGGATTACATCAGAATTAATCTTAGAAACCACAGCTTTTAAACCAAGCCTTACTACAGCCTAATACACACTACTGTGTATTAAATTGCCTTTATTCTTAAAAGAATGTCTAAGTGAGGTTTCTTTACAATCCTTCACGGCTACTTAGGAGAGAGAAAGCTAACAGTTGTCTACTCACCATACTGATGTTGAATAAATAAATTATTAGAAATGGCAAAGGTCTAATATTTTTCTTTTTAAATGAGTGTAATTTCAGTTTTATTTCTAATAAACCCAGGTCCCCTTTGGTATGTGGCAACCTTTCTGTTTTTTTTACCACACTTTTGTTCTTATCAACCCAATAAGTATTTGCAAATCCAATGCAAACTCTGTAGATTTATACAAACATAATAGGTTGGGAGAATGTATATCTCTGTTTTTTCTTGTCTTTTCTTTTTCTATTGTCTTTCTAAAATGTAGACAATATTATTCCCTCAAAGCAATTGCACAGGGGGAACACACATACCCTAGAGAGGACAATAAAAGGGAATTGCAAAAACATGTTACTGTTTGAAGAGCTGAATAAAAATGTTAAATTGACAATATTGTAAAGAGAAAAAAAAAGACCCTGGAGGAAAACCCAACAGTTTTCTTTTCACATATGTTCATCACCCACTCATCAAAAGAAGAGGTTTGATGTTAATGGAGCCTCTTCATAAGAATGTAATCTTGTATCAGGCAAAAGGAAAAAAACATCTGCCTAATCTTCTGTCACAGCCTAATTAAGCAATGTTTGAAGCTTGGCTTCTTTAGAGTTCCCCTGCTAAAAATAAAGGCAAGGAAAAGCCAGCACTCTGGAACTGATATTCAAAACAAACTGACCCACAGTAGCCAAGGTGGCCTTTGAACCTACTTGGCATCACTGTCCTCCACACATCTAACAGCCAAAGAAAATCCATAGCTAGGGTGTAACTTTTATTTCTCAAGACAAGAATATAACAATCAGCTAGTAGAGAACAAGATGACAGGATGTAAAGACATGACATCCAATCTGACCATGTCAAAACATGAAATTGAGAATAAAAAGAATCATATGGCTATTTAGCAGCTTCTCTCTTATAATCATATTTATAAGGCGGCAGTTCCTTGTTCACACCTGCTACTCACTCTCTAGGAAACATCATAGGATGGGGCTGAAGGTTAAACTGTACCTAGGAACTAGCACTACTACAAAGAAACTAGAGGGTATCCTTAGAATTTAAAATTAAGCTGGTGAATTGAGCTTTGCTATCGCTATCCACAAACCTCTTTGAATAGACCACTTATTCAACTCATAAAGAAGTCACTTCGCTGTAGTGCATAGTGACTGCAGATATAGCATCCCTGACAAACTGCCTTCAGTCAAATTGCTTAAAAGCATTTGATGAAGTAGAGGATACCAATGAAGTACAGGATTACAAAGTAAGCTGTACATTGTCCAATATTCATACTATCAAGAGGACCTTCATAAAGTTCACGTAAATTCCATTTCAGTCTCAGCAAGTTTTCTCACTTTTCAAGTGTAAGATACATAACTGACAATTCAAACTTTCTCTTAAAAGGCACTTAATTCAGAATTAAACCCCTAATTGTGATGAATAGGAAGAAGTAAAATGGCTTGAATGCTTAAACAAATGTTTGTTTTAAATACACACAGTCCTTAAAAGAGATTCACAGAATTTTGCTCATCTGCACAAGACACGAAACACAATAATTGCATTTTAAGACTGAATTCTGTCACAAGACAAAGCTGAAAACAGGACAACAGAGAGAGAGCACAGTGGAATTAAATAATTTAGCAATGTCATCTTCTTGATTGCTCAACAAACTAGGGACAGCAAAGCAGGAATAAACTAAGCACAATCAAAAGAAATACATTCCTTGGATTTAAAAAAAAACTCTTCTCATTTCAAGAGAAGGAAAAAGCAAATGTAGAATAGATGAACTGGTCTTGGCTCCGAAAGCTAAAGAAGTAAATCAAGAATTCGCCAAAGACTCAGTTTCTATGCAACACTGGACTGCTTTAAGTGGTTTGATTATTAAAGGGCAAAATAATCTGCAACTCCCTGCCAGAAACTTTCCCAAACATTTCACTATATCTCAAAAAGAGATGCCAATTCTTTAGTCATAGTGGGTCCCCAAACTAATATATTTATTCTGCACAGGTGCTTTGCTCCAGGGCTGGGTCTGTTTAATGGCCATGCAGCATCCTTAAAACACCATTTCAAAACACAAAATAGGAGGCTTTCTTTTATTTATGAGTTGATATTAAAGACTGAGGTGAACTGCATATGGGAAATTTATTGTAGCCTTCCTCAATATGATACCTTCCAGGTGCTTTGGAATTACGACTCTCTTAGCCAGCAGATCCTGATATGAATAATTAAAAAGTGCCAGGTTGGAGAAGACTTGCACACCATGATCAACAGTTATCTATTCCTATTGTTGACTCCTACATGCCTCTAGCACTGGCATGCCAAACATGCGACCCAAGGGCTGCATGCAGCCCATTGCAAACGCACCTGCAGCACACATAGACAATGTTTTACAGAAAAATGGGAATTGCAGTATTTTTGCAAAACAGTGAATGGAAGTTTTTTTCTTTTGTGAAACTAACTGTACTTCATTACTTTACATTCTTGAATGTGATAAAACCATTGCATATTTCTATTTTGAAGTAAGAAAAATATTATCTAGTAATTTTTATTAAATGACTTCAATTACATGTATAATTGAAGAGAGTGCGGCCCTCATCATAACTCAAAGGTGACAATATGGCCCTCAGGGGGACTCTGAGTTTGACATGCCTGCGTCTAGCACAAAATGTGAGTTCTGCTTTCTGTATTGCATTCAATGAAGGATTTGGCCCAGGGGTGTCAAACTCAAGACCCAGGGGCCGAATCTGGCCCACAAGGTATTTAGATCTGGCCCATGGGGCTGCCCTGGAAACAGTGAAGGACTGGTCTGTGGAGCTTCTGTCAGTGAAAACGGGCTCCCAAGCTCTGTTTCGGCTGCCATGGCCTTCTGCAACCCTCTGCCAGTGAAAACAGAGCTTGGGAGGGCCGCGTGCGGCCCTTTCAAGCTCCATTTTCACTGACAGATGGTTGCAGGAGGCTGTGGCAGCCAAAATGGAGCCCAGGAATCTGTTTTCACTGGCAGAGCATTCAGACCACCACAGAGGTCCCCGACAGGAATGATGTTGAGCAGGCAATTCCCACCCTGGCCATGCCCACCCTAGCCCCCTGAGGTCAAATACAATCCTGATGCGGCCCTCAATGAAATCAAATTTGACACCCCTGGTTTAGGTAGCCCTTGATTTACAACTATTCATTTAATGACTATTTAAAGTTACAATACCACTGAAAAAAGTGATAGATGGCTGATTCTCACTCCTATGACTGGCGCAGCACCCCTTCAGTCACGTGATCAAAATTCAAATGCTTGGCAGCACCCATCTATTTATGATGACTGCAGCATCTTAGACTCACACGATCCCCATTTGTGACTTTTCTTATGCAATGCAGTGCAATTGCAAAATCAAGCAAAGTCTTTGCAATCATGGATGTTAAAATAGTTAAAATATCAGCAGTTATTTCACTGTTTAATTTAGCTTTTTTTTGAGATTGACAATTCCATATGTTCCTCATATGAAGTTCTGTAACAAATGACATTTCTATCCTTTTGAAAAAGAAATGAAGAAATTTCCTAATTGTATTCTTCTAGTTTACACAATTTTTTCCTTTATCCTTAAAGAGCTGTGCTTATACTTTGGATTTGACTGAGTTTAGACACAGTTCCAGAAAAACATCTGTTCTGTTCTGCTTGAACTGGACCTGTAGAGTACATGTTGGAATCCTGCTGCCAAAAGAATCAACTGCACATAGAAGGAAGCAGCAGAAAGCCACAAGAATCAGAAGCCAAAGATACTTCAGCATCCCCCTTCAAGGATTTTATTAATGCAACTGAACAACTGACCTAAGGCCAAGTAGTCAGGGAACATTTTTTCTAAAATTGGAGGCAATTTAGAATAAACTTCCTGGCAATCTTAATGCTTTAGCTGAGAAGATCCACGTCGCAAGCAAGGATGCCTCAAAAAATGATAAGCATCAATTATTTTTATTAATCTCCACCAATAATTTACTGCACATCTTATAACTAATTAAAATCCCTCTGGATCTACTAAATGCCAACTTTTCAATGCTAAATGCCATCTTTTCCATGATATTGGAAGAATTATCACTTGGTTACATTCTAGTGTTCAGGCATCTAATCCAAGAACAGCTCCTTCATTTAGAAGGCCCCAGTGGCAGAATCCATGTTTTACCTGCACAGAGTCTTCAGTTCAATACCCAATATTTCCAGTTATGGGTTGCAAGTGATAAAGACTTATCTGTGCCTGAAATCTTGAAGAATGGCTGCTACCAGTGGTTTAATGTTAGATACATAATAAGCTTACCTTGGAATTAAAGGGTTCCTGGCAGTTAATGTGAGATAGAAAGCAAAGTGATTTATGAGTGGACTTTATAGGTAGAAATGTGGTCTCAGACTGAGCCTACCTTGGTTTAAAAAATGTTTGTTATGTGGACAAAGGGGGATAGCTTGCCTGCAAAACATAGAACAATCTAGGGTCCCCATCTGACTATTGCTATATATAAGACAAGAACAGTTCCAACTCATTTGTTTAAAATAACACGTCTGCTACTCTGAGAGCCTTCCTGCTCCCCCAACCAAACAATGGGGATGGCTACAATTATAATTTACATCCCAAGACTTTAGCATTGGAGACAACTTTTAGAGCTCAATTCAGACATCTAAATCAAATTTGTCTCGTTTGTTCTGGCTATATGTTAAGGAACTGGATGCCAAATAATTTCATAACTTCCCCTTCACAGGTTTAAGAAGGAAAAGCCATAGTTTTTCTCATAGCTGACAATTACATAGCCTCACATTATGGCTGAGTGATTCCAGTATGACCACATAACCAAAATTCCACAAGAATTACAGAATAACGGGCTGTAACACAAGCAAGAGCAATTTAGAGTGATAAAATATATGTTCTGGTAAGTAGAAAAGTATGTGATGGGCACTATTCTGCAGAGGCTGCAAACAAAATCAGAATAAAGAATACTCCAAGCCACCCCTGAAGCAGAGAATTGCACATCATTCATATTATTAATCTCTCTATTGTTAATTTGCACTTTTTATCAGATACAGTACAAAATACAGAAAGAGGGGGAAAGCAGCTGAAAGGCCTTACAAAAACTACTTCTCTGAGAGATTACTTGGCGGCTTCAGAGCCCAGTTTTTCAGGAACTGATGCTAGAGTTTATGTGATTGAGGTAAACGATTAATTAAATGGATAAAATGGTCCTTCAAGGCCTGGGTGATTATCCCAAACAAGAACCAAATACT
Source organism: Myanophis thanlyinensis (assembly GCA_017656035.1). NCBI lineage: Eukaryota > Metazoa > Chordata > Lepidosauria > Squamata > Homalopsidae > Myanophis > Myanophis thanlyinensis. The sequence continues at coordinate 11,091 of JAEANM010006850.1, forward strand.
CTTTATCATAATAAAAATATATATATTTGAGGGCTGCATAAAATTTGCTATTTATTAATATTATTATAGAATCCTCTCCTCCATTGTGAAGGGGCATTGGTCCTACCTTAAATGCTGTTTCGCGTTGTGCTGAGAATAGAATCCAAGCATAGGCGTGTCTCCGTCTAGTCGATCTCAGGACTGAGCCAATCAACACGAAGTGCCTGTTTCTGGCTTCTCCAGTTTTTCAGCGAAGGATGTTGATTGGCCACAGGAGCTCCTGCAAAAAGACAATCACTTCCCCCTTGATAGTTATGATTGTTCTGGGTTAATAAACAGTGAATAACTGGTGATACCATGGAGCTATAAGGGTGGGTTTGGATTCTATTCTCAGCACGAGAAGGAGCATATCAGCTAGGACCAACGCACCTTCTCCATATGTGCTGAGGAATAGAATCCAAGCATGGGACATACCAAAGCTGGCAGTCCTATGGGCAGGCCCTACAATGCCTATGGCTGTCCTTGTTCATGCACCTGTTGTAAGATTCATCTGCTGAAGGCAGCATCAGTATGTGTCAATCCTGTAATGTCTTATAAAAAGATAAGGCGTCGACCAAGTCGCTGCCTTGCAAATGTCTTCTATAGATGCCTGTGTTGACCAAGCTACTATGGTCACACTCATAGTAGAATGAGCCATCAGGCATTCTGGGACCTGCAGTTGTCTTGCTTGGTAGGTTGTAGCAATACAAGCCCTGATCCAGCACCCTATGGTGATCAAAGTTATCCATCTCCCCAAGAGACAAGGGTGAAAGGCTATGAATAGAGACTCTGACTTTCTAATTGGAGCAATCTGTGATCTTAAGAACCCTGCAGACATCTAATGTATGCTATGCCATATTTTTTCTTTTTCATGAACTGGATTGGGGCAGAAATCCGGTAATATAAACTCTTGGGTCCTGTGGACCTATCAGTTAATTTTAGGAATAAAACGGATACAAACGGAGTACCACCCAATCCGGGTGAAATATGCATAGGTCTTATCTAACCAACAAGGCAGCCATCTCTAAAATTCTCCTAGCAGATGCTAGAAAAGCCACCTTGAATGACAGGTGTCTAAGACTAGCCTCACGAAGGGGCTCAAATGAACCTGTCATCAGAGCCTGCAGGACCTTAGGTAGGCTCCAGGTGGAATATCTATGGACCACCTGTGGTTTGAGATTGGAAGCTCCTTTGAGGAAGGAGGAAATCACAGGATGCTAAGACAGGGAGTGAGAAGATCCACAGGAGAGGATTGTTGAGATAGCCGCCACCTGTCTGAGTAAGGTATTAGGAGTGAGGTCTGTCGAGGCCATCTTGAAGAAATTCCAGGACATGCCTGATGGGAGCCGAAAGGGGATCTGTCTGTGACTTGCTACACCAAAAGCAGAATGTTTTCCAGGTGGCGTTGTAGATTCTCGTAGTGCAAAGTCGTCTCGAAGCTTGTATGGTGTGGATTACTTTAACCGAAATGTTATTCTTGGCTAAATTTTGCCATTCAATTTCCAGATGGCCAGTTGGAGCCAGGCTGGGTCCGGATGGGTTAGGTGTCCTTGTCGAAGTACCAGCCTGTTCACTGGGATCTTCCAGGGTCTGGCAGTGGACAGATCTACGAGATTTGAGAACCAATGTCTCCTAGGCAGAAGGAAGCCACCAGAATAACCTTGGTTTGCAGTTGAATAATCCATGTTATCACGCCTGGAATAAGGGGAAGAAGAGGAAGGCGTATAACAGGCCCGGGGGCCAAGGGCTTCGCAAAGCATCTGTGCTCTCTGAGCCCTGTGATGGAAATCAGCTGAAATATCTGGGCAACTACAGTAATTGTAGGGGAGGCAAATAGATCCACTATTGGAGTGCCAAATCTCATTGTTATCTCCTGAAATAGATCAGGGTGAAGCTGCCACTCCGTGTAGTCCACTGTGGTCCGACTCAACTAATCAGCCTGGATGTTGGATGTGCCACAAATATGTTGAGCCTTGAGGAAAGAAAGGTGGTTCTCTGCCCATAGATATAAGTCCTGAGCCTCCCTCATTAAGGACCATGAATGGGTGTCTCCTTGCCGGTGGGCCTACACGGCCACGTTATCCATCAAGACCAGAACATCCAGAGCCTTGATTATTGGGCTAAAGTGCCTAAGCGACAGGTTAGGACAGGATACATTGGAGTTTGAACCAATTAATGTTATTGAGTAGGTCCAAAGAGGACCAGCGTCCCTGAGTCATCTGCTCGTTCAGGTGTGCTCCCCACCCAAATAAACTCGTGTCCCTTGTAATAGTGATGCGGTCCAGCTCTTTGAAAGGTGAACCTTTGTAAATAGCCGAAGAAGTTCACCAGCATAAGGATC
>JAEANM010006851.1:0-18249 GCA_017656035.1 Myanophis thanlyinensis
AATAAATAAATAAATAAATAATAAGATTCAGTAGTTAAGTGTCTAAATTTTGATCACATGATCTAAGGGACACTACAGCAGTCATGTTAAAAATGATCATAAGTCACCTTTTTCAATGCTGTTGTAACTTGACCAGAACAGGCTATAAAGAATAAAAATAAATACAAGTTTAAAAGACTGCAGTTTTGATCCCAGATATACTAGTTGATAGCTTCTCTAAGTGCATGATACAGATAATTTAATTACCATTAATTAAATTATTTATTTAATTGTTTATTTAGATTTGGAAGGAATTTCCATGAACAAACCAGAGAGTGCACTATCATAATACTTAAAATTTCAAAATCAAAATAGTTCAAATGGATTTATCAGGATGAGCCTCAAGATAGGTAATACACAAGATAGTAGGAAGCTCCTTGGCTAGCTCTGCAATTTAAATTTCTGATTAAAATTCTTCCATCCATTACAAATTGTATCCTAATGCTCCAAGTTTCAGTGACCTTCAATCCAATTTCATTCAGCCCATTTCATTTCCTTCGTTTCCAGGAAGACAATATTTAATCTAATATTTCCTGATCTAGTTCCAGCAGTGTCTTTTTATAATCTGTGTCCTCTTTTCTATAGATCTTTCACTTCTTTAACCAGGAGAACTTCTATTCTAAAGCAGCCAAACTGGAAAGCCAATTATAGAACCAGGACTAAGGCTTACATACAAGGTAGAGTTGCAGTGGTTAGTATGTAGTATTGCAGGCTAATTCTGCCGATTGCCAGCAGTTCAATTCTCCCAGGCTCAAGGTTGACTCAGCCTTCCGAGGTTGGTCAAATGAGGACCCAGATTGTTGGGGGCAATATGCTCGCTCTGTAAACCGCTTAGAGGAGACTGTAAAGCACTGTGAAGCAGTATATAAGTCTAATCGCTATTGCTAGAGCGGTCACTTAAATCTATTTGTTTCACCAAAGCAGCTGTTAGCCACTCATTCATCACACATACTTATTCTTTACTAAAAAAATTCTCCTTTTGGAGAATATACAGTAGATAATCCATCATCCACTTCATAAAACTACTTTACTTTACAGAGGTGTATGGCTCTACCTTGCTTTGATGGGACATTTCAAAGGTCATGCAATTATCTCTGGGGGATGAAATTTCATAGGCTCTACAACAAATTTATCCATTAAGTTTTCATTCTCACTCTCTGCAAAAGATACTTGAAACAGATCAAGTGTCTCAAAGCATTTTGACTAGTCTATCCATAGAAAATAATACAATTGTAGAATAAAGCCTTTCCTTTCCTTTGTTTTTCACCCTGGAGTCCCAAGAATAGATGTGGTAGTAGTCAGTGCTAACTCTGCCTCTCATTTATGGAAGAGGTAGCCTAAGAGAATAATTCTTAAAAGATTTCTATTTCTTGTGATTAAAATGTTCCTCTTTGTTGAACTTACACGTCTTCCTTTATAGCTTTCTTAAGATAGATCTGTGAACTTTTTTTTTGACACAGATAGTCCTGAGTTCAAGAAATTAATCTCCAAACAAAACTGCCAGGTATAAGATCCCCATTAGCTCCTTTTCTATTCCCTACTAATGCATCAACTAAGCTGTTCAACTGCCTTCCAACTACCCAGGTATTTAAGGAGAGCATTTTCCCTCCCTCCATAGTCCCAGGAAATACACTACTCCCTATAATTAGATAAATAGTTCAGTTTTGTCACTTGCATTCAAAACCAGTAGTCACACAAATCTATAGATTTATACCATTACATAAACTCATGAAAAATCATTACAGAATCATAGCTGTGGAATTCAAGGTATGAATCCCCACATTTCTTAGAAGCTTATTTGGAGAATGCAAATCTCTATCAGCCTCAGGCCGGCAGGATTTTCTCTAATAAACTCCCAAATATATTCACAACTTCATTTGCCTTCAGTCTCATGAAGTATTTTCCATTCTCTTCCTCTTAATTCTGCTTTTTTTTTTTTTTGCACAATCTCTTTGCAGTAATATTTTGGCAGCTCTCTAGCTCTTTGGCAGTTCCAATCCCTAGCCATCATACACTTATGATGTGTGGGCCAGATCTTCCTGACTTGCACCTATCATTTTTTTGTTACTCTGCCTTGCAACTGGATTGCTTTGCTCTTTTTCAATTCTTGCCTCCAATTTCTGAGTACCAATAATTGTTCTCTCAATTTAAAGCAGTGTTTCTCAGTTTTGCCATCTTTAAGATGTGTTGACTTCACTTCCCAGAATTTTTCAACCATGAACGTTTCTCAATCACAGCAACTTCAAGTTGTATGGATAGCTGAGGAATTCTGGGAGTTGAAGTCCACACGTTTTCAAGTTATTGGAGTTCAGAAACAGCTTTAATTTTTTTCTTTCTCTCACAGTTGAGTATTCTGGCTTGATGTAAATATCTGATTCCTTATCATCTGCTCAGGATGCCTGGCTTAATACACCAATAACTTCCTTTTCTTTTACCTGGTTATTGTTTCTAGGCTTGGTCTCTCTAGGTCAAGTTGACCTGATAATAGATTTGTTCTTGCCTCTAAATCAGAACACTTGCATCCGCAATTCCATATCTTGCATCCCCTTTCCCAAATTCAAAGCTTTGGGTTTTTTCCCTCACAACTCTTTAAGAATGCAAACATCTTCCTTTGGAAAGCTCCTAATTTAGATTTCTTTATAAGTTCCATTCTTCTGCTAAGAGGCTACCCATTTCCTTCTGTGAGCCAATTATCTTCTCCTTTCATTTTTTTCATTTAAGACCTCTGCCTTACATTCCACTGATTGCAAATCCTGGGTATCCAGATTTCCATCAGCCAGCCAAATTATTTCCTTGCTTCTCGTAACAAACCTTTACCAGTTTACACCACTTTCACTCATTTAACGTTTACATTCATTCATATTCATTTGGTTATACTTTGGTTTTAAAAATGCTGTCTTTTCACTTTGACATGATTTTTTTCTTTCATTCCATTTTGTCCGATTCTCAGAGACTGCCTAGAGAAGTCCTTTCACTATTCTTCAGCAAAATTTTTCAAAGTGTTTTGCCATTGCCTCCTTCTTCGGTTAAGAGAAAGGTTACCCAACTGGCTTTGTGCAATAAGTAAGACCTGAATTCATGATTTCTGGTTTCTAGCCTAGTGCTCTAACCATTACAGTAAACTGTATCTCCCATGAATAATATTTCAGAATAAAATTAAATGCTATAAATCTGCATTTAAATGCATCTTGAAGATCAATTTAAACAGTGCATAAAAACACAGGATGCACTCACAAAAAATCTCAATTCACTGGCTCAACCATTACAGAAATAAGCAGTTTTAGAGGACTCCACAGCTCAATACGGATAGACATGTGCCAATGAACAAAGTACACAAACTTCTTAGAATTCAACAACCACTTTAGATTATCTCAATGAACTACTTATAGTAGTGATCTTTAAATTTACTACAACAGCGTTCACAGAACTCTAGTCTTCACTCTTCAATAGCAAAATCCTAGCATTCCTGTCATTGCTGTTGTCCTGGGTAAACTGAAAACAGTTTAAATTCTCAGTCCCACAATAGGCCAGAAATACAAAATGAACTGAAACAGCCAGGAACAAAAAAGTTGAAGATTTCCAGTCATGGAGATATTGATGTAAAATGTACAGTGTGCTATTCTAAGTAAAGTAACCTTTTACAAAAAGTGATGTCAAGTCCAATAGGTTTAATGTATACAAATTTTTTTTTTAAATGGTTGTTAAACAATTTACCTGGGTAAACCATTGGTGATGTTTGGCAGATGTAATACGCCTGAAGAAAAGCAAATTTGCTGTTCCTTTCTTGGCATTAAATCTGTTCCTTTGGGGTTTTGTGTTTCTCAGATTTCATGGCTGGTAAATAAGGGAACCAGGGTAACAAATCCCATAAACAGAATATTTAAGAACTGTTCTTTTGCATCTAATGATATTCTTTTGAACTGATAGACCTAGATAATATTTGATTGACAACATCAATTCTCCACATCTGGGCAGCCATTCACTGTAGCATTCTGATTTAGATTTTCATTTAATACTGATAAGATGGGATATTTCTATAGTTTTTTCAAATGGAACCATTATTTGTGCAGTCTTGCATAATATCTTGATTATGATTTACAATTATTTTATATGCATAAAAATTCATTCAGCCAGCTTGCAATCTTCCCAAAGGAAAATGAACAAAATATATGCTTTTACCCACTGTTTTCTTTTTCTGTGGTTAGCTGTTACATTGAAAAATGAAAACTATTTAAAAAGCTCTGTCAACAACCCAAATGCATTATACATAATATACACACATAATTGTAACAAAGAAGCTAGCAGCTGTGTACCCAGCTTTAAGCAGGAGTTTCTTTTTGGAATGAATATCATTTATATCAACTTTACAGATGTGTTGCCTTCTCTCCAAGGCAGTTTCAAATTATGTTGCTCATCTCTTTTGGTTTCATTATGGCATCCTTATCTAGAAAGCATACATAAGAAGTGCAAAGGTAAACAACAAATATAAAAGTAAAAAGAGAACATAATGCTTGGGAATAATGCATGGGAGGATGAATGTCCAGAAATAAGAAACCAATAAATTAATGTTCATGTTTATTCATCTTGAAATTAAGGTAAAATAGTTTTAATCTGAATTGTGGATATCTATGATGTGAAGAGTCTTAAACAACTCACTGGTCTCTTTAAGCCTTTGAAAAGAATAGGAGGAATGATGGGATCCCATCTAAACCCTTATTAAGCAGATTCCTTTAACATTTTCTTCTGCTGTATTTTCTTGATCAAATTCCTTCTCTCAAAGTTGCAAACTTCCTCATTATGAATATTTTTCCAAGAGATCAAATAGCTGTTTTGCAAATAATTTATGTAGGTTAAAAAAAACAATGAAACACAACACGATTTGTTGTTGTTGTTTAAGAAAAACCAGTGAATAATTCAGGCATTTGGATAGTGTCATTATTACATGTATTTTGCCCTCTACTAAGAAAACTAGTTTGGAGTAAATTTGGAATCCATGGTGGACCTACTGTAAGATAAGTTCCTTTTAGCAGTTCCAATATCAGTGGTAGTTATAAAGTTTCCACACATGAAATTTATCTGTTGAATTCAAGAGTATTCTTGGTTCATATATGGAATCAGTTTTAAATAAATTAACACTATATAAATTTTGGGCATAACACTAAAACTCATTTTCTGGAGAGTAAATCCTATCAATTAGACTATCAAATATCAAAACTGATTTCAGGTTCTGAGTATGTTCTGAGTTCAGATGAAAGTTTTACTATGTTAAATTGGGTTTATGTATTCTGTTAAACATTACATATCATTCTATTTGTTTAAAAAATAAAACTGAATTTATTATTGCATATTTGTGGACCCAGTTTTTGAGCAACAATAGGATAAAATAAAATGAAAGATGGGATATAATGGAAAGATAGAAAGATGGATACTTGTGACTCTACAAATTATAAACTACCATGAATTCTACTTTAGAACAAAAAAATTCACTTCAAAAAAATTCCATGATGGATTGGTTTGATATCCTAGTGGCAGCCTGTTTTATCCTGAAATGGGAGATCTCTTTTCAGACATCATATACAGAGATAGAGATGATAGAGAGAGAGAGAGAGAGATACTGTTGATGATAGATACCAAAAGTTACAAAAAGCTGAAAAAGCAAAAAAAAAGAAGAGAACATAAAGTGCCAAAAGTTACTATGTCCAATTGTGTAAATTAAACTATCTGCTTCCTTTTTAATCTTTCTTGAAAGGAAAAAAATAAGAGTTCATAGATGGCATCAATTAAAGAGTTATTACTTAAACAGACAATAGTTGGCAAAATGAATCAGCAACAAGTTTGCCACTAAAAACGGCTGCATTCTTTGTGCAATAACAAAACAAACACACAAACATAAAATAAGAAATGTCTATAAAATAACAATTATAAGGGAATAAAGATGCATAATTAAACACGGTGAAATTTGATTTCCGGTAAAAATGCAAATTAATATTTATTAACACAAATTTAGATCCAGAAAGGTCTGTTTAATCAGGGTGAGAGGCAATTTTCATCAGTTGCTCTTTCAAGGATAAATATGCATGAGAAGATTTAACAATTGAGCCATAGAAAGTTGGGGAAAGTGTCATACAAATTAGATACTTGTAACTCAAACATATTTTTTAAAAAAATCCTTTCCCCATTGTCAGCGGAAGTACTTTTTAGATTCTGGTAGCAAATTTACTCTGAAAAAGAAAAAGATGCCCAGTATACAGCTGCAGTTTCCTTTTCTGTATCTCTGCAGTGAGCGAAGGAGTTCACCAAGAATGAGCTAAACAGGAAACTATTATTACACAAAGACTAGATTTCTGCACTGTAATTTATATACAGTTGTTCTTCTGACTTTACATGAGAATAGTAATGATACTTCAGTTCAATCAGTGATTAATGGCATTCTATAATGCTCAGCGCTCTAGTGGAAGTAATGTTTCTGGATTCAGGCTTTCATTTAACCTCCTGTTATATTTCATATCTTCTATGATAATTGTCATAACAAAGTATAAAAATCTCTACCAAATAGTCAGGTTTCTTGAACTTGGATGAAATTTGCTGTCACGCAAAAAAATTTACCATAAAACAATGAGTCAGTACAGACAGTCCTCGCTTAACCATGGTAATTGGACCAGAATTTTAATTGCTAAGCAATGCGGTCATAAAGCATAACATCACATGACCTTATCACTTAGGGATAGCTGTTTCAGCAGACCTGACTCTCTGTCATTAAGCAAGTCATCATAGGTCATTAAATGAGGACCTCACATCATGATGATGACTTACAACTTCATACCAGTTTCTCCTTTGCTTATGGGAAGCCAGCAGGGAAGGTCACAAATCACAAGCCAAGTGACCACGGGACATTGAAACCATCAGAAAACTAGGCTGCTGGCTAAGTACCGAGATCAGGTTCTGATGTGAGGGCACTATGAAGGCCTGAATTTCAAGGACTAGTCGTAAGTAACACTCTTTCAGTGCCATCAAAAGTTCAAACTGTCACTGAATAAGTGATCATTAACCAAGGACCACTTATACATTTGATGAAAATTAGCATGTCTCAGTATTTTTAATGCAACTATCAGGTGTATGGAGCAAATGAATGCTTATCTTTACAGATCAGGGATGTTTTTGGAAAATGGAAGAAAATCATAAATGACGATGAAAAAAGGAAGAGATGAAGAAAAAAATCTCAAGGGTACATAAAAATGGAGACATTGGTCCAATTGATTCTTAAATACACTTCTTCAAAGGCATAAAATATAAAACACTTAATACAGTATGTACTCTTGTGTAATTGAAACAAGTACCAGGATATTGGTATAAGGCTGGCATTAGTACCAAGAGAGTAGGCATTCAAAGACAGTAAATATATATTTTCCCCCTGTTCAGATGTGCTAGAACTGCAACATAACTTGGTTTAGAAATATAAAAGTTAATGTCGTGTACCAAGGAAGATCCAGAAGATTCAAATGGGTGAACAGATTTATTCAGAGGTGAAATTCAGCTGGTTCACACCGATTCTATGGAACTGGTTATTACAAGAAATCTCCTTTTGGTTTTTTTTCCCCACTTTGCAATATTAACTTTACAGGGTTAATCCTGTAAATAAGGCAGTTGCTTCTAGCCTAATCTTTATTGCCTTGCTCACAGAAAGTGCTTCTCCCCTTACTACATTGTAACTTTGGTGAAGTTTAATTCTGTGCTTGGTGATGTTTAATCCTGTGGCCATGCCCAGAGAACAGGTAGTTTTTAAAAAATGAATTTCACCACTGGATTTATTACACGCTTAAGTTCTTTACAAGAATCTGAACTACTAACAATCCAAGCAAATTAGCAGTAGGTAAGGAATTCAAGGTGGCCAGGACTTAGGTTTCTTGTGGATGTGAAGGGACTTGTGACTGATGACACATTTGACCCCTCCCTCAGGCTCAGCCTCATTATTTCCTACAGTTGCAATCCCATCATATACAGAATACAGGCAGAGAAAAGTGTACTATGCAAAACTACTCAATACCACTAGGACAGAATAATGCTCTAAAAGCATATGGCATTCTGTTTCCTAGTGTGCTTTTAACGTTAGGGCTGTTAATATTAAAGCCCTTTTTCTATGTGTGATTTGAAAATTAGTATCAGCAATCCATAAGATTTGTCTCCCTTAAGGCAGGAGTGAGATGCCTTAAATTTTCATTTGCTCAGAGAGAGCCTAAAAGTAATAGGAGCAAGGTTACAGGAAGTTTTAGTATGCCTCACATCCATGCCTCCATCTGCTTTTCCATCTTGACTATTAGCCATTATTTCATCATACAGTATCACTTTCACATTTAATTTGATCCTGAAACCTATTGATAGATGTCATGCCCTTAATCAAAGTTGACTTTTTAACAGACATGAACATATCAGTATTAATCCAATCTATTTTATTGTACATGCTACAGTATCTCCGCTGGAAGATTTTAATGGATTCTTAAAAACAAAAATGTGCATACATTTTGCAGTAATTTTAGACTTAAAGCAGAAATCATCTTACAGTTCTTATTTATGTCCATTTACTCAATGTCCATTTTACTTGAATTTCTCTTATGTTGCTTTTAAATATAAATGTCAATAGTGTAATTGAACTTTTTGCATGTATGTATATACCCATTGTTGTAGCATCTTTCAGTAATATGTCTCATTGTTCAGGAATACCATTTAGTCTCAGACATGTCCATGTGTTGTTCTTACGGTATTTTTCATGTTATACCCAGTCTATCTTGGGAGAACATATCAATTTGCTTCTGTAGAAACAGGGGTTTATGGATATCAAAAATTCATGATGGCAGCCACAGTTACATGAGTGAAGTCACCCCCACTTTTCAGGTTCATATTATACACATAAAAGTTTGTGTCTATTTGTGCACCATCCAGGGCTGCTCTGTGAGGGAAATAGGCAGTCTCTAAATAAGATAAAACTAGGGTAGGTGATTTGATTGTGCAGGGACTATGACCATCTTGATTATTTTGATCTCTCTGTGATGTTCCACTTGGACAACTGTTTTCTAGTCCTCTTTTCTCAATTGCAGGATTAAGAAGAAAGCAGGAACTGGTCTTTATGTTCTTGAATGTTGTCTCCTTACATTAAGATAAACAGTCCAGTGGGGCAGATGTACTTGCTGAACATCATGCTGCTGACTTTGCTCAGACAGACATCTTTTCCACAGATCACATATTTGGGAAGCAGCTTGCATGATACAATGGAATGGGTCATTTCATTCAATGTTTTCCTCTTGAGTTTCATTCAATGTTTTCCTCTTGAGTGGAAATGTTCTGACTGCTGTTCCAAAGACTTAGCCTTCTGAGACATGGTAATGGAGTTAGCACAGTTTTTGCTGCTTATTCATAAAAATAGCATGCTGACATACAGTTTTCATTTTAAACAAAGAACCCAGCAGTTGAGAAACTATCACAATGCTTTAAAGTTAACTAAACAGGCAGAGGAGAAAAAAGACAAGTCTGAGAACAGGTGGCATAGAAAAAGAAATGCTTCTTTTATTGTTTCCTCTAATTTGCTCTCTTCCTTCCCCGGGAATTCAGTCAATTATTTCCCATTTTCTTAATTTTAGTTTAAGAATTAGAATGGCTTGCAAACTGCTTTCATTTGCACTTATTTGCCTATTGGTAGACCCAATTTGGAGTTTGCTTTTAAGGAGTTGGCAAGTAAAAGAACATGGACAAACTTGTATTAGGCCAAACTTTTATCCCCCTTTGTTTCAGAGGTTCATGTATGATGGGAATAAAACAAAAAGTTCTATACAAAATCCTAGGAAGAAGAGAATATGGAAATCCAGATGGAAAGAACTTTTGCTAATTAGAGAATTTTCTCTAATTTTGAAAGAATGTGAGAATTTTTTTAAAAAAAATACATTTAATATGCAATGGAATAAAAATGTGTTGACGTATTAGTTGTTGAACTAATGACAAATATCATGAAGATGGTTAATATTAAGAATAGATGTGAAGTTACCTGATTGTTTTCAAAGATATATGTTATAGAGCCATTTAGATAAAAGAGACTTTTTAAGCAGCATAATCTTAATAAGATCCTCTCAAGTAATATATAAGCTTTTATGTTTTCCTAAGTATACATTTAGTTAAGTGTTATCATTACAGCAAGGCTTCAATGCACTTGGAAATCCTGGAGATCACAGTTTTAAACCATTCATCAAAGCCACATAAATACCAGCTGTTCCCAGCTGCAGAAATTGACCCTCTGCCTTGTAATGAATGACAGGTGTAATATCAGAAGTCAAAGATGGCACATACATCCCTATTCTTTCTTCCAGGATATTCCTGGCATAGAAAATTAAAAGTCTTACCAAGAGTTTTAGGGCAGACAGCAAACCAACTCATTCATCTCCTCTACAAAAAGGTCCAGGGCCATCCCAATGTTTTTATTTTATTATTTCTTAAAGCAAAAGACAAAAACAGAACACTTCACTCACTTCATAGAAGCCTAATGAATTGCCAGCTCAACTTTACATTATTGCTGTTAAGTAGATCATATCCAAGAATAAAAAAATAAGAGCACATGACAGAGCTCTGTCTAATCTCCATTGCCCAATATCCGCCCTTAGAGACTGCCATCCTGTTTTGTTGGGTCGCTGGCTAATACAACAAATAGGGAAGGGGTGTAAAACTCACGATGACACATTGTCACATGATGTGACACAACTTTTTTCCCCTTTGCTAAACTGGGGATGGGCATGGCCAGTGCATGATGCATCCAGCCCATGGGCCATGAGTTTGACATCCCTGAAATAGGAGTAATCCCTGTCTATCCAGAATCACTAAAAGAAAAATACATTAAAAATTCTCAATTTCCATCTTACAGTATAAGAAGTCAAAGTGTTCTGATATCAATCAAGTCATAAAAAGTATTTCTATGTATTACATTAGAGATGGGAGTTTATAAATTGAAGAGCTATTAAAATATTTAATTAAGATTATAAGCACAAAGGTGCTCTGAGTCAAAGTACTTCACTCTTGATGGCAACATATCTGCAGTTTTCTTGGCAATGTAACAGAAAATATTGAATTCTTCCACAATGGTTTTAACTTCCCATTCTAACAACAATCTTGAAATACTGTAATTTTTGGACTATAAGATGCACTGGACCATAAGACACACCTAGGTTTAGAGAAGGAAAACAAGAAAATAATAGGGGGGGTTGTCTCTGTGCATCCTGTTTTTAGCCTTCCCAACATCCAGAAAACACTCTGTAGGCCAAAAACAGGCCCATTTTTGGCCAGCAGAGTGCTCTGGATACCAGGGAGGGAAAAAATGGGATGCATAGGGGGTTTGGGAAGCCAAAAACAGACTCACATTTGCTCTAAAAGACGCACAGACATTTCCACCCACTTTTGAGGGGTGAAACGTGTGTGTTTTATAGTCCAAAAAATACGGTACATAGTTAGTTCTTCCTTCAAGAATTAATCTGGTTAGGTCAGCCAAGGTCAGCCAAGGTCAGCCAAGATATCTGCACATTTTCAGATTGACTGAGAAATTTAGAGTCAGTCTGACTTATTACAAGTAAGTTGCTGTTTTTATTGGCTTAATACAACCCATGAATCAGCTATATGGGTACTTTATAATTCTTGAAGGCATAAAAATCTTCCTTAAAAGATCATTAGGGAGCATATTTTACATAAATGAAGTCACTGTTTTGTATGAAGTATATACATTATTACAATTGGGAGGCCCTTGTTTTCCTAAATTTGCATTTTTCTTCCTCTTCTTACTATATAGATTAATTTACAAGAGCATAATTTTAGAGAAAGGCATTGATCTGTCTTTCATTTATTCAGTGACTCATATTGACTGTCAAAAAAGCAAAGCGCTTGTCGAAGATCACTATTGATTTAAGCAACATCTACTGCTGCAACACTTCAGAACAAATTTCCAATTGTTCAGAATCGCTCAGTTGATTTTGACTGTACATTATCAGATTTGCTACTTCTTGTATAGTTGCTGAACAACCTTTTGTCAAAGATTAAGTTCACATTTGAAAAATGCCAGACTCCCATGCTCTCTCTAAGCAGCAATATAGATCCCCAGTCATATTTTTTCCAGCCTTTGTTGCATGCCCAAATGACATTCTAGCCCAGTTTAGTCAATTTTAATACTCTCAAACAGCATTTATAATGCCAAAACTATTCAGCAGCAAAAATCAAGCAGTGATATACTTTGACACCTGCAACTAAATTTGCATGCTTATAGCTATTTTCCAGCACCATAAATAAGAAATGCCTTTTGTTCTAAGCTTCTATTGGAACACAAAGAAAGGTTCTTTAGTGGAGTTCAAATAAGTTCCAAAAGATGAATTGAAATAGCAGCATTTTCTTAGCATTAGGAAGAATAATTGAATGCCTGCTGTGATGGCAGACATTATTGTAGAGAATGTTTACTAGTAAACTCCAGGGATGGTTCAACTCCTGGATTCAATACTTATGCATGAATTCCATTGGATCACATAATAGTAAAATTACATTGCAATGTCTATTGAGCTTGAACTTCATTAAAGATACAAGAATAATCTGTCATTCAGGTAATGCTTTCTCTTGAGAATGGGCATTTCATTGAAAATAGTAAGCACATGGAGACTTGCAACTATGCATTCCTGAAGCAAACATCCAAACTCCAATTGCTTACAAATAATCCACAACTTATGACTAGTTGCTTACTCATCATTCAGAGTTCTAACAGATCTCCCCCAGAGTACTTATGATCCCAATTTGAAGTGCCAACTGTTTTTCCCCCCAGCAATCACATGACCGCACTTCAGGTGCTTGGCAAATGGAGCTCAGTTACGGCTATTTGCAGCATCCTGCAAATAGATTATTTGATGACCATATTTTACTATGGTTTTACCAAAACCTGGCATTTACTTCCGACTTCAGCAAAATGGTCCACACCAAACTGTTGGTTTGCTTAAGAACTGTGGCATTTGCTTAATGACTGCCACTGAAAAGAATATAAAATTGGCACAATTATATGGGTGACCTGCTTTACAATTGTCACAAATTATTACCATGATGAGCAGGCTCCATTACAGGACAATCTGTATTCTCTTGGTGCTATGTATCACATGTTCACTGACTAAACTGTTCCAAAACATATCAAAGGAAGCCTTTGGGACTAAACTCCATAAGTAAGTTTAGTTTAGAAATATCTTGGGCTTAGTGCCATTTTTAAAGTTCCTGGTCATTTGTTAGTCAATTAGTCAGCTAAATGATGATGCTTGCTAAAGGAAAAGACACTATAATCTATGGCAAAAGAGTGGGAGGATAGTGTTATTCAATTAGTCATTATGTAGATCTATTTCCGATTCAATACAATACAAAATCATTTACAAGAGAACTAGTGATGGAACATGACAATTACATGTAACCTCCAATGCATGATTGAATTGTGAGTTCTCAGTATAAACTGGATTTCTACACACTAAACATAGGACAGATAATTATGTAATCATCCAAAATACCACAACAGTCCTGCAAATAATGTAGGACAGAAAGTGTGGAATAAAACATAAAACAGTGATAAAAACTTGCATTACAAGTTCATCCATCTCTGTAATCTATTATAAGCAGAACAGTATTTTTTTTAATTAAAAACATGTTCACAAATTCAAGCTGGGTAAAACCTTTTTTCTATTCTTTGTCCTTAATCTGAATTCACGATCAAAAATGCAAGTGTAATATCTTATTTGCTCCTTGCATGATCAAATATTTTTTGTTCAAGCCACACATTTTCAACAAACCATATTCAGCTTCTGTACTTACCCCTCCTTGTCATCACCTTCCCTTCCCTTCTAACATTCCCCCCTTAACACTGGCAGTTGATCTGACTTCTATGAATATCAAAAGGACCAAAGCATTTAAATTCTCAAAGAGTTCAGTCAGACATTACTAAGCACAATACAGTTTCTAGAATGAAAAGCCTATACAGGTAACTGCTCATCTGGTATAAATCCACAAAACATGTTTAATTGACAACCCATTGTTTAGTCGACAGTTTCTTTGTCTTTTTGTTTAAAATACAATAATTGGAATAAAATGAAAAAGAACATAATAATATTTCTGTATTGTACAAGTCCTAGGTTAACTATTTCAGTTCTCGGAACTTTTTAACAATTCCAAAGTTAGAATTATGACAGCATAGACTATGCTATGTTTAAATTCTGAAACAGTATTTTAGTATATATTTATAGATAGCATGATCTATGTTTTCATAATTCTAACTTTGGAATTGTTAAAAAGCAATAAAAATGTGGGTATAAATTTTACAAAGTAATATCTTAAATACAATATAAGTATATAAAAAATGTGCAATTTAATGATAGGCTTCAAATCACATATATAAAGAGCCCTTTCATCATTTATGAAACATTTATGGCTATCTACATCTAATTTCTATAAATTGCAAAAAAAAATATCAATTTACTCAGCGGCATCTGCAGTGGTGGCAAAACAGGCAAAATGATAGCTGCAGTAGTGGAATTTTAAGCCCCACATCTTTTGTACATTTTTGTAGATGTCAAACACACATGTAAAGGGCTAGGAGTTTGATGATGAATCTATGATACCAACAAACTTGATCTGAATATTTTTCACAGCTACACTTAATTGTACTGATTATATATAATGTGCAACCCACATTTGCTCACAATCTTCTCAGCTTCAATTACAGATAAGTTCTCAATATGTTACTAAAAAAATAACATCTCACCTTGACACATTAAGCCAAGGAAGAGCTATTCTTACACTTTTTTAAATAAATATTTTTATTATACATTTTATTTTCTTTAGTATACATCACATTTTCAGTTTTGCAACGGCAGTGTACTGGCTGTATTCAGTCCTTTTTAAAGTATACATAGTATTATGCACCCTGATTATAACCAGTATTCTCTTAATCATGCATTATAGTTTCTTTTAAATGCATAATGTTCTCATAGTTACAACCATTATTTTCGTAATTGTACCATACCATTCTATATATGTATTACTCATTTTGATTTCCTTCTCCTTCCCTCCCTTCCCCCTCCCCTCCACTTCCCTCTCCTTCCCTTTTCCATTCTCCTCCCTTCCCCTCCACTTTCCTCTCTTTCCATATCTCTTTCTCCTCTCCTTGCTTCTACTGATTGCATATATAATGTGCAACCCACATTTGCTCACAATCTTCCCAGCTTCAGTTACAGATAAGTTCTCAATATGTTACTAAAAAATAACACCATACCTTGACACATTAAGCCAAGGAAAAGCTAGTCTTACACTTTTCAGGTATATCAAGACTTTAACCTTTTCCATTTGGCTCAGGGCAAGGCCTTCCTGAAAGCATACAAAAACCACCCTCCAGTTCATTTAATCATGAATTCATCTTAAAAGCTAAAAGTACCAAATCAATGCAATTAGAGTTCCATTCCATCTTATCCGCTTTCCAACTTTTATAATCATAACTCTGTTTCTGAAAGGTCTGGTTGACATCTTATTGCCATTTAGAATGATAAATACAGCCCACCTCCCTTAAGCATTCAGAGAAAAAAATATATAAGGAGGTTATCTTATGCCATACTTTCACATAAAAAGGTTTTTTATATGTAATTGTTTTGTCCTTGAGTAGTGGAAATTACCCTGTTTTTACGTACATTCTGGGTGGTGTTACATTGATCTCCTGAGTGATCAATGTAGCTTATTTCCATTGAAATTCATTATCTCAATGCATTTTTGTGCGTTTTTAGTTAAAATCTGTCAGATGCTGCTTTTGTAAGCATGTTAGAAATTAAAAGCCTTCTTGAAACATGGAACAAATAGAAGATTAGTCTCAGCATTTCATTGGAATGCTAAATCATTCCATATTCAAAACTTTTTCTCAAATCTTATTCATCTCTCTCATATTTCACCTAGCTCCATATTCTTTGAAGCTTTGCCAACTCAGCATGCCTTTTTTACAGTTCAGATTTAATTTATTAAGCATAGGTTATGACCTGTATTATGCCATTAATCTCATTATTTTTCCTAAATGAAAATGTAAGTATAACAAATATAGAGTGTTAGATTCTCCTGTGACAGAATAATACTTAACTTGTTCTTATCAAGTATTATCAGATCTTTATTCCACATTATAACATCAAGACATCAAGAATATTGAATAAAGTGATTTCAGAGGAATAGCTATGATTCAGGGGCTTTGTATGTGGAAGTTCCCATGTCTCATAACTGATATCAAATGATGTGCCATGTTTGATATTTGATATCCCATCTTTGATATTTCCAGTTTAAAATGTCCAGATATCAAATAACAGAGAAAAGACCAGACTGATCAGAATACTTAGAGAAGTGAACAACTAACTTTGTTAACTCAAAACTTAATGACTTGCAAGTGATTCCACCTTAAAAGGGCAAAACGGGGTTGATTACAAAGACAATGTTGGTCAGGCTAATCTCCTCAATTCATTTTTCAGTTCAGTTTTTGTCGCAGTCCCTCATCCGCAAGCCGAATTACAAATAGCTGTAGCAAATAACTTGAATTGAATAGCCAATTTAGAGTAGATGATGTTGAATTAGCATTATGTAATCTAAAACCAAAACTATTCATAGGATCAGATAGTATATGTGCTTTTTTCTTTAAAAAGCTTGCTACCGTCCTAGCCAAACCCTTGTGCACAATTTTTGAAATATTGTTCCAAAATAGTTCTCTGCCTGATTTATGGTCATTAGCTATGGTTATGCTAATTTTTTAAAAGAGCAATCCTGGTGCAGTTGAAAATCATAGATTCTTTGTGTTGTGTTACATGTAAAATCATGGAATCAATTATAAACCAATCCATCACTCACCACTTAGAGACAAGCAATTTGCTATCCAAAAATCAGTTTGGTTTTAGGAAAAACTCATCCTGTAATCTACAACTTTTGCACTATAAAACATCTGGACTACATGGCTTGATCAAGGCAAAACTGTAGGTGCAACCTACATAGATTTTTGTAAGGCTTTTAACACAGTAGTACATGATAAACTGCTGTTAAAACTAAACTCTTATGGCATTTCTGTCCTTCTGCATAAGTGAATTACTGCTTTCCTGTCTAACAGATTGTAGAAAGACAAAGTAGGGAACTTGCTGGCTAATCCTGTTGCAGTTAACAGTGGTGTTCTACAATGCAGCATTTTAGGCCCCACACTTTTCTTGCTTTATATCAATGATTTAAGTGATCAACTCAAAAGCAATTGGATCTTTTTTGCCAATGATGTAAAACTATTCAATACTACTGATAACTCAGTTGTTTTATGAAGTGATCTCAACTATTTGTCGGAATGGTCATCTATTTGACAACTTCAAATTTTGATCAACAAATGCTCTGTCTTGCATATTGGTAAATGTAATCAGAATGTCAAGTATAAGCTAGGTGGTATTGAACTAGTTGATGAGCCTCACTTTGTTAAGAACCTAGGTGTGCTTATCTCCAATGATCTCTGCTGCAAAGTTCATTGTGATAACATTGCCAAAAAAGCATTAAGAGTTATAAATTTAATTTTGCACAGGTTTTTTTCTGGAAACATTGTATTGTTAATTAGAACTTATAAATCTTATGCTAGACCAATCTTAGAATATTGTGCAACTGTTTGGAATTCCCACCATATGTCTGATATCAATATACTTGACCTGGTCCAGAGGTACTTCACATGAAAAATCTTGTACTCTTCTGTACATAGTATAATCCCTTATGCTACTAGGCTTGAAATTCTCAGTTTGGATAACTTAGAACTGTGCCACTTGCGGTCAGACCTAGGTATTGCATATAAAATTATATGCAGCAATGTTTTACCTGTAAATGACTTTTTTTGTTTTAATTGCAATAATATGTGCACTAACAACTGCTTTAAACTTAATGTATATCATTCCAAGCTTGACTGTAAAAAATATGACTTTTGTAATAGAGTAGTCAAAGTCTAGAATGCTCTACCTGATTCAATTGTTTCAGCTACAAATTTGCATAGCTTCAGTCGCAAATTGACTTCTGTGGACCTTACACCATACCTAAGTGGTCAGAAGAGGGGGCATGCATAAGTGCACTGATGTGCCTATCGTCCCTTTCATTATATTTTTATCTTTTATTCTTGTATTCATTTCTTTGTTGTTATTG
>JAEANM010006852.1:0-18243 GCA_017656035.1 Myanophis thanlyinensis
GCCTTCCTTACAGGATTAACCCTGTAAAGTGGAAAAAAACAAAAGGAAATTTCTTCTAACAACCGGTTCTCCAAATTGCTTGGAAAATTTACTACCGGTTCTAGCAAACCTGCTAAAACCTGCTGAATTTCACCTCTGGATAGCACTGAATTCAGATCTTGGCAAACAGAGCTTTCCATATTAATAAGAATGGTTTCTATGTGGGGTGCAGAGTCAGTATCCTCTGAAGTATTGTTAGTCTTGTTTCTTCTTGTGGGAAAGATTATTTTTGAAATCCAAACACCAAAATGGCCAATACCAAAAATGAAATAAATGTGTAAGGTCAATTCTATCTAATGGCAGAAGAATCTTTTAAGATAGGAAACAAGATTGACAATGATTCCAAGTGAGAAATTGTGCTTTTCTGTTTGCCCACATATTATGAGCTCTCTAAAAATAAATCTTTCTGTGAACCTTGGGGGAGGGGGGAAGGGGGGATCGGAAACAAGAATGGGCAAAGTGAGGTCCTCTGTATGCTTCAGACCAGTCAACATGGCCAATAGCTAAACGTTATTATATTCCTAAGGCGCTGAAGGTAGTAAGTTGCCTATCCTTGATATGAATATTATTCTCATATAATGACTCTTTCCCTCTTGCTTATGAAAGCAAGAGAAAATTTGAATGCATTAGTTGCAATCAGTTTTCCATTCTTTGCAAAATTTTGGCTTTGAGCATCTGAACTTAATTCCCTTTTGTATATGTTGCTAACAAAATGAATTCAAGCTTTTGGCCTATCATTCAATTTCCAGCTGAAGCTACCTAATAACAGTAGATAGGTTTCACACTCATAGGAATCAAAAAACAAATAAAACGTACAATAGCATAGTAGAGGCCTGCCAAGCATCCTTGTGCAACCTGCTGGCATTTTTTAAAATTCAATATATTTGCTACCACCAGAGTCACTGAAGCCAGGAAGGCACCCTGAAAAACATGCTGCTGAACATCTCCAGTGTCTCATTGATGCCACCAGTTGCAGCGTGTTATTGTTCTGCTAGTGCCAAATTGCTGATCATCAGGTATTCCTTTGCAGTCCGGAATGATTTTTCCATTATCAATAGGCCCTTTCTTATTTTATTCATTTGTTTATTTATATTTCATACTTCTTAACTGCCCATCTCTACAAATTGAGCAAGCCTGGCACAGGCCAAGGGTTACATGAATCCACATAGGTACTAATATTAAAGAACAGAGCTAGGATTCACACAATACACCAGTCATCAAATTCTACTATGACTCAGTGTGTAGGGTAAACACAGTGCTAATTTAGATGTAACTGGACATTCAAGACATAAGAAGGAGTTACTTCTTCACTCCTGAACCATGAATATTTGGCAGCGATGTACAGCTATGTTGAGAAGATTCCTGGGCATAGGCTTTTATCAATAATCAGTTTAACTGAACCTTCACATCTGGGTCTGATCTTTCACACCTGACAGCTGAGGAGGTGAAAGTTTGCAAGAAGGGGAGTGTGACTCCATCGTGCAGATCAAAATGGGCAGGATGTTATGACTGTTATCTTGTTGATTTGATCCCCACCTCCTGTTTTAAGACACTGCTGGTTCTGTAGAAAACATTCCATGACCTTAGTTAAAAGGAAATCGTATGGCTGTAAAAGTGGCAGATATCACACTTGGACTGCAATTCTATATATAATGTATATACAGGTACCCATCACCTCTGCGATGAACTTTTCAGGAAAGCCTGCACTTACCTGTGCAGTAATTTAGTTTTTATGGAGCAAGGTGACTGGAGTTTAATGGTGTAATGTAAATTAATTCACATACACATATAGACTGAAAATAAGCATTTACCTTCACCCTCAGGGAGCTCAATTTTTAACTGAGAGAAGATACACTACTTCTTTGTCTCCTTTTGCCTATTCCAACTTATTCTAATTCCGATACATATCTCCTTTCACCTTCTCCATCTTGCTACTTGTAAAGGAAGATGGATTATTTTCTTCCACTTCTGGCTATCAGATTTTTTTCCTAAGCCACCAAAATGCAGTAACTCTGTGGACTTCCTTTTATTCAACTCCCAATAGTCATTATCTGTGTTCCTGCAGTAGAAGGAAGGCCCTTGGTGAAGATTCTGCAGTTGTTTGAAAACAACTCCAGGCTTCTGTAATTCCATGAGGTCTATTGTGTTCATGAACAGAGCTGATTTATTTCTGGCTCAGCTATGAGAATTTTGAAATGATGGCAAAATTCATCTTTTAAAAAAAGTGCTGGGTCTCTATGGAACCTGTGGGTAGTCACCTACACTTCCTGATTTAGGAGGTATTTCGAGAAGAAACGTAGCTTGAGAGTTTTTTGGCTCTCTCTCATAACAACCACTTGGGGTTAGGAAGCAGGCAGGGGGTTGCATATAAATGCCAAATGAATGCAACAAAGCTATGGTTAGATGCATTTTAAAAAAAACTTTACTGTGGAAGTAGGATGAGACGGTGTTTGTTATTTCAAAACCTATCGCTGTTCAGAGCAAGAACCTAAACTTTTTGGATGTTTGTTGTCCATATTTTGAAGTCAATAGAAGTGAAACTATTTAAGATCATCTGTTTCTCAAGAGTCTACACATCTAGAAATTGCTCAAGTTAAGTCCCAGAATTCTCAGCAGTGGTTATGTTGGCTGGGGAATTCTGGGAATGGAAGTCCATACAGGCAACTGAAAATTGCCAAGATTGAGAAACACTGATTGAACTCCTTTTGAGGGATTTGAAAATGGAAAACAGTGGAAGTAACCTGAGCCACAACCTCATTGTACAAACTAACCAACCTCATTGTACAAACCCAGATAATTTATGGTTCAGCATGTCATGTCAAAAAATTAGGTTAACCTAAAAGAAACAAAAACCCATGGATATGTCACCACCACCCAGCCATCACCACATTCACTGTTATATGTAGAAATCTTTACTTCTCAAGAATTTCAGAGAAAATTTTGGAGAGTTTGTTAACTATAGATGCATACACATGTTTATTTTTGGAGTGGATTAGTTATTTTGAAATTCCCCTGAAATCAAGTGATGTCATTTTCCTCAATTTAGGTTCTCAAATCAAATTCTTCTTTCTTTTTAGAAAGTTCAGTTTATGATAGTCCAGCTTTGGGCTGCTTGAAAATTAGCTGATGTTATTTGGGAGTGAGAATGAGAATACCTGGTATGAAAATGTTCCATCAAAAGATTTTACGGTTTCATTACCCATCAGAACGAGCAACATTGGTGAGATTTCTATAATTTAGCTGTGTGGTTTGGGTACAGATTAGTTCAGCCACTCAAGTTTCCCAGCATAGCTGGTTAGACCAAAAAAAAATAAAAAATCCAAGGAAAAAAATCTCCCCATACCCAGAGGCAATTTTTGTAAACAAAACATGCCAACCTTCTCTGCTTTTAAGGTCCCTGACTAAAAGCAGCAAACAGAATGTAGTCACTCACTAACTGCCATAGGATCAGTGATTGCAATTTCAGACTAAAGATTTGTAATTCTTCTGCAGGACAGTTTTAGAATCCAGCCAAGGATTCTTGAGACTTGAAGGAGAACTATTGTGCAGTTGTCCTTACAATTGGTCCAGGTCTTCAAGTGAAGTA
The DNA here is from genome assembly GCA_017656035.1 of Myanophis thanlyinensis. NCBI lineage: Eukaryota > Metazoa > Chordata > Lepidosauria > Squamata > Homalopsidae > Myanophis > Myanophis thanlyinensis. Next base: position 3,626 of record JAEANM010006852.1, read on the forward strand.
CTCAAGAATGATGAAAGAGGTTGCCATTTCTTTGCAGGACCCCACCACCGGGAGAAATGGAAGAGACAAAAAGGCAGTCCGTGGGAATTAGAGTGTGATTATTTCTGCTCAGGACAATTACCCCACAAGTTCTGTTTAGTTAGTACTTCCTTTTATGAAGACTAGAATTCAAATATCATCTCTAGGTTGGGGACAGAAAATCAAAAGAAGTTATTCTTATTAAAGCACACACAAACAAACTCTGGTATGTTGTGGTTTTCCTTTTCTTTGTAAGAGCTTATATAAAAACGAGCTCCACCCTTAGGCAAATTGAGGCCACTGCCTCAATCTGAAGTGTCATTAAAGCTCTGGCGATTAGATTAATCGTCCCTCCACTGACTGGCTTTCTTGTGCCAATCTTTCTGCATATTTTCTGTCCTGGAGTTAAACTCCTCCCCCACCCCGTTTAATTGATTGGATCAGGGTGCTCAGTTCTTCTCCAGCTAACTTTGTTGTATGATTTTTCGTTCAGCAGAACAAACTGCTACGGAAAGTGAGAGCTGTTTGCAAGATTTTCTGTTGCACATGTATATAATTTGCCTTGACTGGGTGCTGTGCAGCTGGACTGGGAACTGGCCTCAATCTGCTGCTTTTCCCAAGCTGATTTAAAAATCCCTTACTATTATTTCATTTCATGGAACCGATGCTGTGAATGCTAACTCCTGATCTCCCTGGGCAGCCTTTCCCAATCTGATGTCCTCCAGATATATTGGCTCACAATTTCCATCATACCCATTAACTTTCATCTGTGGCCAGTACTGGTTGGGGATGCCAAGGCTCATTTGGAAGGCACCAGTTCAAAAGTGCTGCAAATTCTCTTCTGGAATTCATTTTGGACAGTGAATCATCACTTCTGTGAATTTAGTTCCAGTACAGAACTGACAAATAGTGACTTCAAATTCAAAATCTCTTACAAAGTTGTTGATTTAGGGACAAAAGAAATATGTGAACTATAACATGTTGTAGCATGACTTTCTCTTTCCTGCTTGGCAATATATTTGAATTTTGAATCATATTAAACACTAGCTGAAATCTCAGTTAACTGGTAATCATCTCTAAAACTATAATTTTAGTTTTCAATTCTTTGAATAATACAGTGGGGAGAAAGCAGCTTATGTCTTATTTGGTCTAATTTTCAACCACCAAATACTGCAATTTGAAAAATAAAATAGACATTTTCCAGTTTCTGAAAATATTCAACATGGGTTACTTTCACATGGTTTATTTTATTATGATTTACAATATTTGCCAACTCAGTATGATTGGTAAACCAGGCTTCATTACTTAGCATGTGGTATGAAACCAACCAATTGTGACTTAATTAGTAGACCATAATTCAAATCATGTCATGGTATATGTGAACACCGTGTTCAAGTAAGCAAAAGTTCAATTTAATTATTATTAGCTTGTATTTAGGCTTTAAAGAACCAAAACTTAGGATTCTTGTTTACGAGTAGATGAACAAACAACATAGTTGAAAGAAGACATCTATAGAGAGACTATGCTAGTCAGAAAAAAGAGAGACCTAGAAATAAAAAAGTATCAACAAAGAACTATATTTGATTCACCTGTTGACAAAGAACTAGTATATTGCTATGTCAGTTAGCATATTGAACTATGATCACTAGCCTCTGTTGAGCTGGGAAACTCCCTGGCTGCTCTTGAGGCAATCTACAGGCAAACTATTAGGTTAAGGTGGGCAAATGCAGACTTTGGAAAAGATGAAATATGGAAGACAACTGCATGCACCATAGGAAAGAAGAGAGGAAAGAATACTGTGATGCTACTAATAGTAATAATAAAACTGCTATACATTGAAACATATTTCAGTTCCAACACATAGTACCAAGGGGTGGGGTGTGTGGAGTGAATCAAGGTAACTATGTCCAGACATGTGTCCAGAAATAAAACATCTTCAAGCACATTTTTTAAATCAACAGTGAAAAGAAATATCCATTTCACATGCTTTTTTTATTCTTTAGCTGGAAAAAAAAAGTTGTCTTGCAATGTGCCTTTAATTTATGTGATTTTTCACACACCAGTTTACTTATATATTTTTCTTCCTTTCAAAGAGCTCAGGGTGCCTTGTCTATTCTTTGCTGCCATAATATTCTTCTAATGTGAACTAGTTTACTTTTCAATGTTGCGAGTGGCACAAAGCCCCATATAGTGCAATACATTTGCTCTGGAATCTTATTAGGATCAGAACCTAATGAGGTTCCCAAAGGAATGACAACTTGAATCCACATCTTTTGAGTCCTGGTAGATATTTGTGCCCCAGTTTATTCAGAGGAATAAAGGATTTCTTTTAAAAAGGGATTGTTAGTTTTATCAGTAGAATCTTGTTTCTTTAGCAGAAAATCCCAGCACTCTTTTTCTACAACTCATAAATCTCAGTGCTAATGTTAGTGGGCCAGCATTTGGCTGTCAAGTTGCAACAATACTAGAGATGCCTAGTTTAAAAAGCTTATGTCCCAGGAAAAATAAGGAATATAGTATTATTTTGTATTTGTTGAGTGATAGCTCAAGGAACTAATTCATAAAGTCTAATAGCTAGCATGCAGCTTAAAGGGTTTATATTGAATGAAATTCCGTTTAAGAACTCTTCACACATATTTAGAAACTAGAACAAATCAGCATAATTAAAAACACAGAGGGTAGTAATTTGGAAGTTTCCCCCATTTCCCCCCCCCCCCATTGTGCAGCTGGCTGAATATTGTAGATATTTATTCTTTTAAACTCCTGTGAATGGTAAGGCATTCATGCAACAACTTTTTACAAGCAGAGCTTGTGGAAATTCCAAGTAAGGATTCCAGGTATCTTTAAAACGCAGCTGGGATCATATAAATACTCATTCATAAGTCCCAGATTGTAAATTGCACTGATTCAATTCACATACCCTGTAAAGATACACCCTCCCACCCTATTTTGGCATACTGTGTCATGCACAAGTATAACCTACATTCCTTTACAAATATACGGTAATGCATACAAGAGTAAGCAGATACCCCAGCCTACTGATTTGCCAAGAGTTCTGCACGTCATGCTTTTTGGAAAGACTGAGAACTACATAGTGGGTGGGACCATATTCACACAAATAGGTTGGGCTGTGGAGCTTTTGAAGGGACAATTTTGTATTTTAATAGTGATATGTCTAATATAATGCTTACACCACAGTTTTTTAGGTTTCTAACTCAAAACAGCAAAAAGCCATGCTCTCACTTTACAGAAGTCCTGGTCAAAAGCTCCAGGGGCTGAAAACAAATTGGTTCAGTACAGCAAGCAGCCTTATGGCTACAGCTTCTCTACTCCTGTCCTAGACACAGCTGAACAACATCAAATCTCCATTATTAAGAGCATATAGTCCACTAAGGGCCATAAAAATTGCAAGCATGCAGCCTTTGAACTGTGCCAGAATGTTTAATCCCCACCCAGAAGATGGTCTGTGCGGCAGCAATAACTATCAGTTTTCCCAGGCTATTAAGAAAAAAATAAGTAGCAGTCTGTGCAAAATAAAATAAAATAAAAACAAACCTTGTGACAATCACCTTTTTCTGCTTATAGAAAGAGCCAGCATTCAGCTCTGTAATTATGGTTCCCAAGTTTCATCCATCACCATTTGGATCACTTAATGCTCCAGCCCATCGCATTTCAGTTGACTTTGTGCCACTTCACCTTGGCTTTTGGCTGCACCCTGTCGCAGACATACAAAAAGCTGCTCCACAGAGCAAGCTGTTCACACAGCTGCAAGACAAGAGGATACAGCTGCCAACTTGCTTGTCAAGCTAGGCTGAGTAATGCTTAATGGAGAGAAGCAAGTTCTGGATTGCCATAATGCTAAAATAAAAATTAGTAGAGAAGGTCCTACCTTCAGGAACATTTATTGCAAATTTATCTAATTCTTAAACTCATTTAAACCAGCATTTTTTCTGTATGCATATATTAAAATGGTTTAAAACACAGCTTAGTTTTTTTATTGGAGCTGTTGAAATCCACATGATTACAAGATAGCTCCCCACCCCACCCCCAAACAAACACTTAGCTGTCTTCAAGCAGTCTAGATTTTTGTAGGCCAGATCTGGCAGTCAAACGTCGTCTTTTCTCTTTCCCCACCCCATCTCTGTTTGTCTCATCATCATAGTTTCCTATGTTATTTCAGTGATTATAGACTTAGGGTATTACATCAATCGATCGTTCTACTATATTGTTTTGTGACCCAAAGAACATTTAAAGCAGGGGTGGGGAACCTTGGCTCCTTCATGACTCGTGGACTTCAACTCCCAGAATTCCTGAGCCACCCATGCTGGATCAGGAATTCTGGGAGTTGAAGTCCACAAGTCCTGAAGGAGCCATAATTGCCCACCCCTGATTTAAAGGAAGAAAATGCTCAGATTGGATTTACATATTACTCTACAGTATAATGTAGTTAGAGCTGAAGTATACACACCTGAAAGGGGCCCAGGTCAGAAAAATTTTTTGTCAAAGCATATTCTGATTTTGGCTTAGTGTGGCATTTGAATTAAAGGTGCTAATTTTAAAACACCATTTAATGAAGGATTTCCCAAACACACTAGGTCTACCTTTAAGTCCTTCTGCTAATTTCAAGAGACCATGGTGGTTGTTTTTTGTTGTTTTTCACAAAATGTTTCTTTCTGCTCTCTATGTCACTGCCAGCAGTCAAGTCTTCATCCCACTCCAACCCTTTCAAGTCCTCCCCCCCCATAGCTTCTGATTACCATAGTTTGTTCTGCTATACTTAAAGACACCAAAAAGCAAACTGTAACTTTATTAGAATTATTAGTATTTTAATTATAGTCATTAATTATAATAAACACTATTTTAAATTGTAAAGGTTTCTAGAGTGTATTTAAAACCTTAAAAAACAGTCCAATTTTTCAACTAATTTCATATCATTAGGACACTTTTTTTCTAAATGCAATATACTTTAGAGAAGCCTGTCAATAGTATGTTAAGAAAAAGAATAAGGTAAAGATAAAGATTGCCTAGCACATACCTGCTAGTCATTCCCAACTCTAGAGAGTGGTGCTCATCTCTGTTTCTAAGCCGAAGAGCCAGCGCTGCTGCCTGATGACGATTTGATGGTCATGTGGCCGGCAAGACTAAATGCCAAAGGCACACAGAGCACTGTTACCTTCCCACCAAGGCAACATTTTTTTGGTTTTTTTTCTGTTATTTTATTTTTACATGCTTTCGAACTGCTCGGTTGGCAGAAGCTGGGGAAAGTAACGGGAGCTCACTCTGTTACGTGGCACTAGGGATTCAAACCGCCAAACTGCTGACTTTTCTGATCAACTAGCTCAGCGTCTTAGCCGCTGAGCCACCACATCCCCACAAGAAAAAGAATAGGGAACTATTAATTAGTTCATTTAGAAACAAGAAACATTTTGACTTTTACAGAACTTCATTTTAGTTTTGAAGAATTGAGAGACACATTTGCTTTACTGGATTTGTAACAAAATAGTTGGTTTGGTGAATAATGTAAAAAACTTTAGTTTGATCACTTATATATACCCCTAATAAACATCACATTTGAGAATTTGACATTTTATTTTGATAAAACATTTCTTTCACTTGGCACATCCCCATAATCTGGAACTATACACTTGTAAGGATGCTACCTTTTTAATGTAACTTTTATTCTATTCTCTCCCCCCCTGCCCCCCCCCCCCCCCAAAAAAAAAAAGAAATGTGAGAGCATACTGGCTTTTATGCTTCTTTTCAATATATCTGCACTCAGACACAATCAGGCTTTGCATTTCACATTTTATAAATGTTAATTCCTTCTTGGTTTCTTCTTTCTTTTAAAGATTTGTGCTATTTTTAAGGACGTAATTCATCGGGAGACCCAGCTTAAGATGCAAAGTATTGATCATAAGGTAACTGGCAACTCTTTTTGACTTGCTCTTCTGGAGAGAATTCCAAGCAGCCTTCAGAATTCTGCACCACCAACTGCTAACTTTGCAGCTTCCCTCAGCATTTCTCTTGCACCATATTGTACTTAGCACAGATGGTACTTTGGAGGAAAAAAGATTTTCCCAAACAAATGTATTCATTAGGATGTGGTGTTTTTTTTGTTTTTTTTGTTACGCTCCTTCAGGTTACAATAGACAGAACCATTGCTCATACTTAGAAAGATTATCTTCCTTGTCCTGTGACAATTAATAGCAGCAGCAATAATAAATAGCACATTTTTGTTTGTGCCATTCACGTATTATTTTTCATCAATGCTCATCAAAAGCAGAAGATATTCCAGTGAAATCTGAAAATAGCACAAGAGCAGCAGAGTAGAAAACTCATTTCCAGTGTTTAAAATCCAACTTCCTTCCAAAAAGTAAAATAGACATTTAACACATCCTCTATTCATAGTGTTCCAAGTGCTTTACAAATACCATCACAGTAAACCCTAAAAGCATCATGAGTCAGCATTATTTATTATCTACAAAGTAGTATTTTGGATCAGTTTCCATTATATCTTGCACTGACCAAGTACTTCTCACAGTCAGGTATAAGGATTTGGTAAATGCTCTGGAAAACCATGCTGATATGGAAGCAGCCACTGATGCTGTCCAGAATATTCAGCTATCCCAATGGTTCGCTCTGAAAGTCAAGATGTTACATGCTCCAGATAGAGGTGGTACCTGCACTAATGCATCACTCTTGGAGTGATTTGTCTCTCTGAAACACCCAGGAACATTGATACAAGACTTGAGGAAGCTTCAGAGTAATGTATTAAGATGGACTATGTGACTATTGAAACAAAAAAATGGCATGCAGGAGCCTTTCCTGATTCTGACTAATTTATTGACTCAGAAATTTCATGTTGCCTCATGAGAGAACTGGCTCTGCAGTTAACAAGGATTTCTTCAGCTAAGTTTGTGACTGGATGTCAGGTGCATAACATCTAATATTCACTCTGAGTTTCTCTATCTGCCATAGACGCACTGTTCTCAGATCGCTTCCATGCCCTTGCTTGTGATTTCACACCATTGTCTAGGTTAGACAGATGAGTGGGTTCTTTTTGGCTCAGGTGCAATGCATGAGGAACCACTTTGAAGGTAGTTCACAACGACAAAAAATAAAAGATGCCCTGATGGATGAATCCCCTGGCCCAGTTAGTCCAGCAATCTGTTCTCTCAATGCCTTAATTACCTTGACCAATTTCAGCTTTGTTTCCATTTTGTTTATATTGGAGACACACTACAACTATCTATTTCTCTTGGACTTTGTAACTTCCAATATTTTCTGAAGTAAAAAATGGAGGCATAAGCTTTCTGGAAGCTTTCAAACTACTTAGGTGAAAACCACAAGTGCAAATCACTTGTACCACATGTGCAAGCTAAGTCTCATCCCCGACGGGTATAAAGATCATTTCTGTTCACGATCAAGTGAATTCATATGAAGTTTCCTAGTCAAACCTCCAATTTCAAATGAGAAGAATGTGACAGGAATGGATCGGGCAGGGATACCGGAGGCAGGCCTCAGATATATACAGCATATGCATGCTTTATTTTCCCTGAAGCCTTTATATGAAAATTCTTAACGCCTGCAATCACAGTTATTTTGCTTGCATCTGGAAGGCCAATTCTAGAAGCTGTCAGTTTGATTTTTCTTCTCTAGGAAAAGTACTGGACATAGACAACTATATGGAAGATGAAGATCACACACAACCACACAGTCTGGCACATACTGTGGTGCCACAAGCTGTTTAGAAGTAGGATGCAAAAGTGTGAGAAATAATACCTCATTGGGTCGGTACCTTTTTTTAAAGACTAAAAACAAGCACTCCCCGTTTCACTGAATCTTACGTGTAAGCGAGATAGATAGGAAAGAAAATGAGTCATTCTTATGCTGAGTAATAAAGCTATTATGGCTCCTTGGCCAAGGCATACTTCATTAACTGTAGGTCTCTTTCTACTAATTTCTCATCCTTCTCACTGAAAATGTTGCTGCCTGGGAACCAAAACATATGCTGAGATCTTCGATGAAAAGATTCTCAAATAATTAAAAATGTAATTGAATAAAGCAATGTTCAGTCTGACATTTGATTGTCGTGTTGCTTTTCCTCTCAGAAGCTTGGTAGCTACTCCATATTATTAAGCTTTATTCAGAAGGACATTTAGGAACCAAATAAAGCATGACAGCAAAAAGGCAAATATAAACTCCGAACTTGTTAAATAATTAGTTTTCTGAATGCTGAATATGACTCTATCAACCAAGATTTCGGACCAGCCTGTGAAATGTAGAATGGATCTACTGTATCACTTCTGAGAGATGAGGCTGTGATAAGATGATCAGTATTTTTATTAACAAGTTGTATAAATGTGAGATGATTAGGAAACTACAATTGAAGTCATAAAATGGCTAGTTTGATGTGGAAAATTAAAAATCATGTCCTATTGCAGCTACTTCATTCACTGAGTGTTTCTGACCAAAATGAAATAATAAATTGCAGTTTCTAAATATATTCTCCCTCTCCACCCCAAAAAGCATGATTAATGTATTTGGAAGGTACCATTTTAGTATTGCAAAATGCCAATGTCAGAGCCAAATATGCTTTGCTGTTCTATTGCAGATCATTAATATGATCTACCAGTAGATTGGAATCTGGTGAATCCTGCTTATTAGTTAGTTAGTTTAATTAGTTAGCAAGATCGATGTTACAGCCTTTTTTTTATGGCCCTAGCTGAAACAACACACTAAGCCACAGTGCTGTTTGTGAACTTAGCTACTCAGCCTTTATGTACTTAGCAATCGCAAGAAGAAACTTTCACAATTACTGCAACTTCTGGAGATTAATAGGCTTGAATAATTATTTCTATTTAATTAGCTTAATTTGCTTAAAAAACATGTTCTCCATATTTTTAGTTTCATTGCAAAAAAAAAAAAAAAACCTGACAAACCCATTGCAGGTTCTCTAGCCTTTGTGGAAAAGATAAAAAACATGTAGGGAAGATTCTGATTCATGTGGCTGATTGAGGATGAGTAACATGTAGCAACCGCAACTGTAAGCAATGTTCTTTAGTTGATACTTAATAAAGAAAGAGAGAAGACTAGACCATTCCATCCCATGCAGATCAAAGGCAGAACGATGCTCTTCAAAGGCAGATAGACAGGAGCTGCTTTATACATGGGAATATGCATGCTCCTAAACATATGGAGAAGGGAGGCCTGTTTCGAGTGGTTATTTAAATAGCTTAAAATAATTCTTATCTGAAACCATCTGGGCCTGGAGGTTTCTGCTAGAATCTACAATGTTGCAGATAAGGTTAATGGTCTGTGTGATGACTCAGCTTTCATCTCAGGAGGTACACAGTGTTCAAAGTTGAATGGCGGCGGGGGTGTGTGTGTGTGCGGGGAATCAGAATCTGAGTTTTTGAGGCTTGGGTTGCTTAGATATATTGGGGGGAAATAGCCCTTTCCTACTTCTGTTATATTGGAAGAAGTTGTGTGGTTAATATTTTGCCAAATTCTGAGCACTAAAAGTTTTCCACTCTTTATTTTGTGCCGGTGAGTCAGTTTGGGACTCCTGGTTACTGCCTGCAGGACTGGTCCCTGCACCTTTCCTGGAACCATTTCCAGAAGAGGTTTGCTATTGCTTATTCTTCCTAGGACTGAGAGAAAATGAGTGGCACGAGATCAGGTTACCCAGATTTGTACCTAAACTCACATTATAGAACTCACAGTCTCCTGATTTCTAGCCTGATGCCTTAACCACTACACCAAACTGGCTCTTTTCAGATCTAACCTCTTAAAAAAGGGTGTGGGGGTATGTTCACACATTCTGCTAAGTAATAATTTAACCATAATATAACCAGTCATAATTTATTGACTAAGCCACTGTTGATTTCCTCTACATACCAACTAAGTTATCAACCATTCATTTGTGAACCCTAATGCTTTCTCCTCCAATACTTTCAGTTTAGCAACTTACTAAATTAAAACCATACAAATGACATTATAGGCTTCATGCAATATGCAAATTTGCCCAGTTTCTTAAAAGATCAGAAGTATGGAAGTAAAAGTTAATCTGCCTGTAAAACAATAAAGTAATTCATGAATATAATGTAGTTCAGAACATTAATTGGACTGTACTTGATCCTGTGTTAGTATTATGGCATGAATTTTTTTGCTGGAGATTCACAGGAACAGTGTAGTTATGTGACCACTGAATAGAAATCTGTAAAGAAAGAGATAATAAAAACACAAACAAACCATATATATGCTATTATTTACAGTTATTTTTGATAAGTCACAAAAAGTACAGGTTCCTACCCCTTGATCCTTAGTTCATAATCCTATACATGTTTCTAGGTATAATTCAACAAGATTTATTTTAAAATAGACCTTTATACAGTATTACTGAAAAAAAATTTGTGACACACTTTGAACTTGCTGAATGAATACCCTAAACTGGTTCAGGTGATGGAGTTATTATGTATGTAGAGGGATAGAATCAAGATCACAGGAAGGGATAAGTACCACTTTATACTACACTAGTGAGGCCACAGTTGGAATATTACATCCAGTTCTGGTCACCACGATACCAAAAAGATTCGGAGGTCCTAGAAAGAGTGCAGAGGAAAGCAACAAAAATGACAAGAAATCATATGGTGAACTAGATATGTTTAGCCTAGTGAAGAGAAAACTTAGGGGTGACACGATAGGAGTCTACCAATACTTGAAGAGCTGTCACGGGGAAGATGGCATTGATTTGTTTTCCATAGCACCTGAGGGCAGGACAAGAAGCAATGGGTGGAAACTTGTGGCAGGAAGTTTCAACCTGGAATTAAGGACAAATTTCCTGACAGTGAGAACAATTAATCAATGGACCGGCTTGCCTCCTGGAGTTGTAGGTACTCTATCGCTGGAGGTTTTCAGGAAAAGATTGGACAACCACTTGGCCAGGATGGAATAAGGACTCCTGTCTTGGGCAGGGGGTTAGACAAGAAGACTTCCATGGTCCCTTCCAGCCCTATGATTCTATGTCCTCACCTGAACCTACAGTTAGTGAGGGTTAGTTTTAGCTCAGATCAGCCCTGGGACTATTTTACATTATGCTGTTATCAGTTACTAACATTGTACAATTCGGAAGAGAAGTTAATGGAAAATTCAACCTGTCTTGCTCTATTGGTACAAAAACAGAAACCTAGAATGGCTTTTTGATTTTGGATGGTATAAAATAATGGGGTAAGTAAGCAAGCCTTCCTGACTCTGTCTTCATTGTGCCATATCTGAGTCCAACCACAGTGAAGTGCTTTTCCAAACAAATCCTTTCAAAGCAAGAAGTGACAACTCCTCAACCATCTTTGATGTACCTGGGAAGTCATCTAGCCAGTCCACATTTAACAGATTGAGTTGGAAGGGACCTTGTAGATCATCTAGTCCAACCCCCCTGCCCAAGCAGACCCTATACCATTTTTGACAGATGACAGTCCAGGCTCTTCTTGAAAGCTTCCAGTGATAAAGCTCCCATAACTTCCGAAGGCAAGCTGTTCCATTGGCTGATTGTTCTCACTGTCAGAAAATTTCTCATTTCCAAGTTGAACTTCTCCTTGATCAGTTTCCATCCATTATTCCTTGTCTGGACTTCAGGTGCTTTGGATAATAGCTTGATCTCCTCTCTTTGTGGCAGCCCCTCAAATATTGGAACACTGCTATTATGTCTCCCCTGGTCCTTCTCTTCACTAGACTAGCCATGCCCAGTTCCTGTAACCTTTCATCATATGTTTTAGCCTCCAGCCCCCTAATCACCTTGGTTGCTCTTCTCTGCACTCTTTCTAGAGTCTCAGCATCTTTTTTATAGTGTGGTGGCCAAAACTGGATGCAGTACTCCAGGTGTGGTCTTACTAAGGCTTTATAGGTATTAGTACCTCAGTTGATCTTGATTTTATCCCTCTGTTAATTCAATTTAGGGTTGCATTGGCTTTTTTGGCTTCTTTGCACACTTCTTTCTCATGTTTAATTGGTTGTTCACTAACACTCCAAGATCTGTCTCACAGTTACTGCTATTAAGCCTGGTTTCACCCAGTCTATATGTGTATTTTTGGTAAAGTGTAAGACTTTCAAATTCAAATTTATTGGTCCCATACATAGTCATACATGGTACGATATGCAGTGAAATGCTTACTTACCACCGCAAGTAAGTTAAGGCAAAATGGGAGGGTGGGGTAGGAAATAAGTTAGGGATAGGTGGGAAGGTGGGAGTTAGATACAGTCATATGGTTCCTGTTATAGTCCTGAGTGTTCTTGTGGTTCCTGGATTAGTGTCCGTATTGCCTTACTTTTCTCTACATTGAATTTCAAATTTGTCTGGGATATTTGTGATTGTGTGCTGATGACCCATGGAGGCATTTCTGCCAGGACTACTGATGAGAGGTGCTGGGAGTTGTAGTTCAACAACATCTGAATGGTGAGGTTATTCAGCTCTAAATGACGACACTAGAGATGCAACTGAGGGAAAAAGAGGACAATCAGAAAGAGATATACAAGTTTTATTTCCATTAGGAATAAGGGCAGAGCTGAAATAGTGCTGTGGAGTAATTTTCAGATATAACAAACCTTGAACTATAAATTATAATGGGAAGTAATCAGATAGGTTTGGCATGATCAATGGGTAGAGAGCCAGTGTGTGGGCTGGTTAAAGTACTTGATTGGCACCATGGAAGGCCAGGTTGTAATCTACCATCAGTTGTGGAAGCGTATTGGTGACTTTATCTCAGCCCAATTCACCTCACAGAGTTGTTGTTGCGGGGGAAATGAGAAGATATACACTACTTTGATAAGATGATTAAATCTTATGTTGAAAGCATTTCTTGAAGAACAAGTTGCCTCAAAGTGATAAAAGATAGCACTGATGTTACCCAGTTGGGTAATGAAACTTCTGCCAAAAAAATAATCAAGTTCAGAGAGCTCCAAGGATCCACAGGTAGAACTGTATTTACTGTAACCTTGGTTACCAGTTGGGAGGAGAGCTACTGGGCAATTTACCTAGGTTAGGAAGGTCTTTGACACTTCAAAATGTCAACTACAACAACAGCCCAATAACTGGGTTCCCATTAAACTCAAACTGAACAATCCACATCTAACACACAGGTGGGCAACCTGCAGCCCTCTGAACTCTTTTTTGTGGCCTGAAACCTCTTCTCTGTGCTAAAAAGCAGTGGTGTGTTTTTGTGTTTTTCTGAAGCAGGAAATGCATTAAAAGTAGAAGGCAAGCTTTAAAAGAATTTTAAGAAGATCTGAAAACATTGTTCATTTGTATTATCATCTTGGCCCTCTGGTCTTGGTCATTTCCCAAAATCTGATGTATGGCCCTCAGTTATGTTTCCCACCCATCTTGTTTAAGGTTGTGTGAATCATATCAGTGTGTACATACACATAGTATATTGTAAATGATACTGCTTGGAATTTACCAGGAGTGATCTGAATGTAGGAGGGCAGGTACAGATTAGAAAGCTATTCTGAAATCTAAAAGAAGTCCCTTGACTCAGTTTCCTTATCTCTGGACAGAGAAAGAGAGACAGAGATCACACCAAACTTCTACTAGTGAATCTCAAAGTACTATTACAGTAGTAGATCCCACCAATCTGAAATCTGCTTATCTATATTCTGTCTCTTCTCAGTCCTTTGCTGAAATTCCTGCTTGAGTCATCCATGATTCAAGTCATCTCAGGAAGACTGGGGTGGTGGGGGGAGGGGAAGAGATCAGAATAATAAGAGAAAATTGTTTCTTGGCTAATTCTCCACAAAAGAATCAGATTGTCTAGCTCTGAGTCATCCCTATTAATGCCAAAGAGCAGAGATCCCTGTAGAGAACACTGCAAAGGAGAGATGGAGGGTTATCTTTTCCTCCTCAGCATGACTAGAACTTAAAAGTGGGAAGGGGAGGGGGAGGGGCTTAAGGAATCAAAGGTTGAATATAAAAAAAGTAATGGTGCTAGTGAAAACTCTCCCCCTCCGGTATTCCAGACTCTTTAAGTGCTGCATCTCTCTTACATTGCATGCCAGAAATTGAATAAAGAAAAAGTAGGTAATGTAGTTGCATGCGGTCTATCTTGCAGATGTCTAATTTACTTCTGTATCTCCAGGTACCACTACTGCACATCCATTTATATGTAGACAAGAAGCAAAATTGTATGATATGTTGAACGCCTATTCACTTTTGCCACATGGGTGGATGGGGGGGGGGGAGAAGGGTGGAATCCCTTAATGACATCAATTTTTTTTTTCAACAGAAATCCTCTCCTGTCCTCCCATTGTGCCAGACTCCAAATCAGGAGGCTCTAAGAAATTTTACCCCTTCCTCAGGACTGAGTAACAGCACAATCTGTGTGGTTTTGGTATATTCTTTTATTGCTGATAAGAGCAGGTCATTTTGCATATGTGCAGAAGGCCTAGAGTATGTATAAGTGTATATGTATGTGATGTATATATGATGTATATGTGTATGTATATGATGTATATGTAATCCAAATCCAAATCCAAATTTTTATTGGTCACATACACAATCATACATGGGTACGATATGCAGTGAAATGCTTACGCAACCGCAGGTAAGT
>JAEANM010006853.1:0-17023 GCA_017656035.1 Myanophis thanlyinensis
GAGAGACCTGAGGAATCTATGGGTTCTGAGGCAGTTCTCCAGATTTTTGGGGAGCAGAAAGTTCAAAACATTTTTAAAAGCCATAAAATAGCTGAAAAACAAACTCATTCCTTCACAAAAATGGGAGAGAATCCCAAAAGATTTCTTTTGTATGATGGACATCCATCTACTTTATTTGATCACATTATCCACTAAGACCTCTGGACTTCCAAAATATTCCCTGCCATCAAACGTTAGCCTGCTCTTGTTCTCAGTATGAAGAAGAATATAATTTTTTTCAGGGAAAGAAAAGGAAATAAATATGAAACTACTCCTCAGATGTCCTGTGAGCTTTCAGGGCTCAAGTTGGAGACGAGAAATTGAAAATGGCAGTGAGTGGGGTAAAGGGATAAGCCCATTCAAGCCCATTATAAGTTGCAGAAAGGATTTCAGAATCCATAGGCAGTAGATCAGTGGTTGTGCATTTGTGAGGTTTTGGGGGATTTACACTCAGCAGTGCAGGATATCTCAATGCAAAATTTATTTATTTATTTTTTATGATGTACACTGCCCAGAGTCACTTGTTGAGATGGGAAGCTATAGAAGTCAAACAAATCAAACAAAAATAAAATACACAGAATGCTACCCATTGCTAGTGTAGAGATGCTTGCCTATAGCACTTGCACCAAGCTCTACATTTTTACAGTGAAAATCCTTGATGTGAAATCCTTATATTTACTCTCTCATAGATGATGGAACAACATAAGAGTCAGGATGCAGCAGGTTTTTTTTAATGCTTGGCCCCAAAAGTAGTGGCCCCAACAAGTGTTCTCAGAGGCAAGATATTTCACTTAAACCAGGAGATTCACATAATTGTCTCCGTTTGATATAAAGACTGTACTGCATCATTGGCAAGTCACACTCTCTTTGCCCAACCTGTGTCACAAAGTTATGAGAATAGATCTAGGGCAGGGGTGGGCAATTACGGCTCCTTCATGACTCATGGACTTCAACTCCCAGAATTCCTGAGCCAGAATTCTGGGAGTTGAAGTCCACGAGTCATGAATGAGCCGTAATTGCCCACCCCTGGTCTAGGGGACACCCCTCCAAGCTGGGGGGTGGGTGGGGAGAGTTTTAGCAGATGAAATTGAAATCCAGAAGTTTCTTACACATATCTCATCCCTCTGCTATGATTCATTCTGCTGTGCTATGAAAACAGTGTTTTTTTCATTCCCTATCTTAAAATGAGAATGAAAGTGACCTACATGATATTGGGGAGTGTAATAGGATTAAAAACACATTGTTTCACTTCATCATTCCATGTGAAAACATAGAGCTTAAAAGTTTGTGAACGTTTTTGAATGTTAAATATTTCTACATAAGCGTGACTTAAAATGTTGCTTGTTCTCCATTCAAATACTAACGCTAGATAGAGAGCCCCCAATTAAACATATGAGTTGAAAACTCATTTACTTCATTTATTCATTGATAAGAAGGATCCAGTGCTACATATTTATGTGTAGGAAGTGAAGTCTTGACTTTTTGTTTACCTGTGTTATGGAGATCGAACTATTGGCATTACAGAGTTTTCTAAATAATGCCTTAGTGATCGTATGAGATTTATTTTATTGAAGTTCTTCAGCTGAAGAAATTATTCTTCTGCTTTTTTTCCTCTTGACTAATTTGTCATTCAGTCAGGTGATGTGGAGGGAGCCCAACTGTCGGAACTTCGAATTTGAGTCATAAATTCTCCTTTTTGGGTTGGTCTGAACTATGAAAAGTAACTAAGCAACTGATCTCAAGTCAAGGACTATCTATATTAAGTACCAATGCATGATCCGAAGATTTACTACTGTGAGAAGTGGATGAAGGCACCATTCTCATTAGTTTTACAATATACACTTTTCTTTAAGCTAAATAACACTATCATTTTTCTTTGTGGATGGCTTGCTGCTTATTTTGTTTTGTTTTTCTATTCCATTCCTTTCTTGACAGAGAAATCCATTCACTTGGATTTGGAATAAGAAGCATTGACGATTTTCCCCATCTGCAGTCATATACATTGTTTCATTAAGAGCAAAAACTGTACTTAACTATCCATTAACATATTTCAGAGTAACTTACGCATGACCCGTTGCTAGCCAGTTGGCTTGAAAGGAACTGCTATTTTTTCCTGCATCTGCTCAAATTATCCATATCCTTCTATGAGGATGTTAGTGAAACCATCATATTCTGATGTACATCAGAGGAGGTGGGGAAGAGAACCAGTGAAGAACAATAGGTCTTTGGAGCACGTTTTTCTTTCCCCCCAAACCATGTGGCCTCAGTCATTTTGAGCCTCAGAGTCAGCCATGTTGGAGAAGGCGATGGGGAAAGCTTTAATTGTGGCAGGTCTGCACAGACTACTCTGCCTGTTGCCACTGAAATAGGAGGAGATTGGCTCATCACTCTGCAGAGCTTTGAAAAAACCCAGCAGGGAGAAGAGGACAGCCTAACCTCAGAGCCTGGAGCAGCTTAATTTGACAGTTCTTGCTGATTCCTTGAGGCTGGGGTTCTAACCATTCTTGCCCCTAGTGACCTAATTATGATACCTGCCTGCTGCACAAAAACTTTGTTCTCAAGTAAGATTGCCACAAGGCATGAGAGCTTTGTAGTAAAAATTTCCCATAAATTTGATTGTATCTGTCTGCTTCTGCTGCAAGCTGCTGACTTCAACAGTTTATCTGAGGTTAGAGAGCTTAACTTGTATTTTTTGTTTGATTGTTTATTTGTGAGTGTGTTCCTCCCCTCCTCCTTTTCTGAAAGAATAAGCCAATAATGGTAAAAAAAAAAGTTGTCATTTTAATCTTTGTCTGTTAATTAGGGCCAGTACGATTGGGAACGAAGATGCTGAGTGAGTTAGTTTTCTCTTCCACTTTGAAATTCTCCAGGCCTGTTATTGGCCCCCAGGAGAGGGCCATAAAGAGAAGGGAAAGGATCAAGGGAAAATAATCACCCAGCAAGCTAAGTTCAAAACACAATTTTATCTAGGTTGGGGAAGAACTACCACTTGCCTCAAATCCCGGATACACTTGTTAAAATAAGAATGGAGCTTCTAAAGGATTTAAGAAGAAATGTTTAATGTACGCCTCTTCTTCGGTGGAATGGATAGAGGCCTAACTAGAGTTTTATGTTGACTCTGAAAAGACTCTTCCATTTAATATTGTTTGATGATAAACATATTTGTGATAGTCCTGAGTATTTGAAGAGGCAATAAAGATGCCTTTAAAGGCAAAACCTCTTAAAGTTGCAAGAGACAGAAAAATCTCCCTTTACGGCCAATGGGGGCCTTCATTGTCAGTGACTGAGTGCAGTCTGAAGCTAAGAAGCTAAGCAGTGGTTTTACAGCTTTAATTAAAATCAGCTTGCATCAATCAGCTTGGATAATTGCACTTTCTGTAGATTTACATTATGGAAAACAATTTCACATAGGTCTGTTTTGAGAACCAGTCATAATGTTGTATAACAGGGTATGAGAAGGGACTGCCTTGATGATGAAGCCAAAAAAATAAAGTTCACAGGTGATTAAACAGTCTTCTCAAAGAACAGGTTTGTACTATGAGATTCTGTCAATATAGCTTTACAATACAATAGAATATGGTTATGATTCTTATTTGGTGTGTCTGAGAAGGCCAACTTCAATCTTGCAAGTTTGAAAGTACAGTCTCTTCCCTTTCTCTCTCCTTTAAGATCAAGAAACTAGGGAAGGTCTCTTCTTAGCTTCTTGTCCCAACCATTATCCAGTTGTGGATTAAGCTGTCTCTTATCCCATTCTTCCCTTAACAGTGTCTTCTTGGGCCAGTCTCCCAAGGCCATTCCACATAACATCATAAAAAATCATTTTCCTTTAAAATTCTTTATTAGTTATCTGAGCAACATATCTTGAATACAGAGCTTTTAAACAAAAACTACCAAAGAAAGCTGCATAGTAAATTAAACAGAAACTAGAAAAAGTTACAGCATGTACAGTATTTCCATGAAAATCCAATTTTAATTAGTTGGGTAAACTCCAAAGATTAATCACAAGTTCTAAAACTATTTGCTAACCTTTTGTAAATGACAAAGATGTTTCATTGTTTAATAAGCTGTTCTCAGTTGTTACTTAATTTACGATAGCATTCTCTTGGTTATCTTGCTCAGCAGACTCAGCATTGCTGTTGTAAACGTAAGAACATAGCCATCATGGATATCCTTATTCCCTCTTGGAACTTGCAAGGCTCCAACAAACTTTAAAAGCTTTGAACCCAATAATATACTTACGAATTGGTTCAACTGCTTCAGAACAGTTTTGCTATAATCCTAAAATTCATATACTGTTCTTTCCTAACACTGTTTTCAATAGGTATCATAGTTAACTAGGAAATATTATCCAGTGATAAATTCATTATTGGATCATTTATTGTTTTGTTGTCCAATGAAATTAGGTTTCAAATGAGCATTCCTCAGAAATAACTTCTAATTGTGTTGTGACACCTTTCCCTAAGAGCATACTTGGAGAAGTTGGTTGTAGGTATCTAAATAATTTAAATTCAAAGGTTACTTTAAATATGGTTTATGTAACTCACTGGTATTTTGAACAGAAAAATCTCTTGCCATATTTGAAGTTTTAAAAATAATTTGATTCAGGAAAAAGTATTTCCCCCTCATCTGGCATCTTCTAAATGTTAGTTTCCAAAATGCTAGACTGGAACTTTTCCAATTTGAATTGGATAGCCTCTAATTCAATCCAAGTCAAATTGGACTAATTTCCAAAGCACCAAATTAGGCTGAATCAAATGTTGTGATCAGTGCTTATCCTAATATATAGTTTTGTTCCTCTTGAAAAGCACACAATAGTCTTTTGTGAGAAATGACAATGCAGCTATATAAATTACCTCTAGTAGAAGCAACAATTACAAACTCAGTGTATTATGCTAACATGCACACAGACTCAGCACTAAATGCTGATTGCCTTTTATTGGGAAGCAGCTCAAAATACAAAGAAGGCTGTGGGTAACATTAACCTTTTTCAGTCTCTGCATTAAATAATCAAAATAAACCAGCCATCCTTAAACTATCAATCTATAGAGTATTAGCAGAAAAGTCTATTAGTTAGCAGAAAACCCTATATATGCATTATTCTATTACACTGCTCCACATTTTTTGATCTGCTGTATTAATTGTATTTGTTAAATGATGTACTGTAGTGAATACTGCTTTATTAAATGTTAAAGATTCCATTTTTTTCTTCCAATTGATACTATCCAAAGTCCTCTTAACTCTTTAATACTGAGATCTGTATACATAAAGGCCAATCCTGAACAAGCTATCATACTTCAGTCTGGCCAAAAAATCTTGTACAGTTAGAAGGATTAGGTTTGATTCTCAGTGACTATCAGAAGTAGATAACGGGATTAACATCTGATTCTAAAACCTGCCTTCTGTATAAAAATAGGCACTCATCTAATAAGAAAATTGAGAAGAAACCCTTGACAATGAATTTCTTTTCACAGAGCTTCAAAGCCATATATAATGAATGCTTCGAGCTAGAAATGGAATTTCTCCATCCCTTATGTTTGCAGATTATTCCTCTTCCTCCTTCTTCCTCTTCTCCTCCTCCTCCCCCCATCCCCTTCTTCTTCTGTACTTGGTTTTTATTATGCCTTCCTTCACTGTGAAGCCTTTCTTTTTGCTCAATAAATGTAGGCTTCCCTGAGTCAGAAGACATCAGGTCACTAACAGAAATTCATTTTCTTCTCTTAGGGGACATTCTCCTCTAAAACTACTCCTGCAGATTACATAAAGCTCCTTTTCCAATATAGAACCATCACTTGAAGCACTGCCACATTCTGATTAAGTCTAGGGGCTAATCCTAATACCCATCCACTCAACAAAACTGATCTCTTCATCTTTGGTGATGGCACATGATCTCTGGGTTTTCTTGGGTTATGTTTAAATTTCAACTAAAACAAATAATCAGCAAAGATTTTGAAAGATAATGATCCTCACTGCTGGATCAAGACTTTCTTAGGTGGGCTTCTAAGGATATATAATTTTACTTGTGTTCTAGACTAGAGTATTGGATGTCCACCCTTGTTTGTCCTCTATGTCTTATTTTGTGAAACTCTTACATGACTTTCTAGGAATCACAGGTCTCTATTATGTCTCTCTCACAATATTTACATAGAGGCATTGGTTAAAAAAAAAACCTCAGCCAAATCCTGCACATTTTAAGCTAAGTGACAATTAAATCTAAACACAGAATCTAAAAAAGTTAGAATTGTTTTAGTAAATACTAAAACAGTGAGAACACAATCTCACGGCAACAGGGAACTAACAAAACTAACAAAAGCTCTGAGAAACCAACAATGGCTTGCCAAGATGTAGGATCAGTTAAGTCACAACCTAACTAAATTATGAATGATGTGGTAAATTGCAAATACAAAGCAGAAACCAGGATACTATGGAGAAAATACTGAATTGCATATTGTGTAAGCATTTCACTGCATATCGTACCATGACTGTGCATGTGACCAATAAAAATTTGAATTTGAATTTATTGAAGCTGCTGCAATGATGAAAACTCTCTGAGATTTTGTTGAAAAATATAATTCTCATCCTCCGTGTGTTCAGATTATAGGTCCCATTCTGACATCTCATTGGCTCCTTACTTATCCAATTTGGCCTTCATTTCACTTGGATTGGTTACTTTTCGGTCCTGACAGACAATTTCATTTCAGGATTTGTTTACAAACAGTTTGCATCTATCGTGTTAACTGCAGTCTCAGTTAACAACAGTAAAATTCATCTCAGAGTCCACACCTCACCATTTTTATTACACTTCCCCATGTGCTTCCTGTGCTTTTTCTGCAGATTCTTTAAAATCTAGCTAGGTGTAGTTCTCAGATTTCTTGTTCAGCTGTCAGTCAGAAGTGAACCACATCCTACTGTGTTTTTTAAAGTTTTGTATCTGTAAAGTGGCATAGTTCCAGCACAAGATGTAGCTTTAAATGCTAAAGTTAAATAACAAAATAAAAAATGTTAAATAAAAAGCATTGTACCTTCAAAGATTCCCAACACCAGAGCGTGCAGATAATAGAAGCTAAACTCAGTTGACGGTGTGTTTAAATTACATCAGCTTGAGAAGATAATCGAACCTCTATGTGGGTAGAAGCATTCAAGGACAATCTTTGAGGGGCAGCAGTTGAAACATAGAATTTTGAGAATTCAGATCTAAAAGACCTCTATTTTTTAAGAAAATCTGTTCCTCATCCCACCTATTCGTTGGTTTTGGCCAAAGAGATTCCTAATGGGGGTCTCTTTGACCACCTTGTATAATACTGATTAGGAACAGATTAGTCCTAAACAGGATGCTTATCCCACAGTCTAGGCTTCTAGTTTACTTAGGAACCCTACCTTTTTCCCACCTTGTTCCTGTATTCTGGCTTGTTTTTTGACTCAACTCTTGATTGGTGCTTTGGTTTTAATTTTTTAATTTTAAAGTGATTTATATTGGCCATTGTTTAATTATTTTAATTGCTTTTAACTGTATTATTGTATTGATATCTGTTTTTTATTGGCTGTGAACCGCCCCGAGTCCTGTGGGAGAGGGGGCGGTATATAAATTAAATAAATAAATAAATAAACAAATTTGCTCATTTGCCATGGCAACTTATAAATATTATAGAGTAGTTCCATCCCTCATTCTCCTTCATATATACATTACCAATTATGCAAACATTTGTGGTTCAGTTCTTTATTAATAAACATCCTTCCTCAAAACAGAATGCACCCAGTGATTTTATGGATATAGATGTCTGGTTTTTTAAAAAATGCGAATTATTTCTGTATATACTGAACCTTGTCTATTCTAATAAACATAGTTTTCTCAGGCTTATGTCTAGTGTAAGAAATAGAGTTTCTAGTATTTTACGTTTTGTCAATGTATGATCTAACATTTACCGATGTTAATTAAAATCCTTCTGTTGTTATTTATCCTTGAGAATCTGTTTCTCAGGATTACTCTAAATAAGGATTGATTTCAAACATAGACGAGATTCACATCTGTTGAGCATTGTCTCATGCATCCTGTTTCTACTTCCAGTGTAATTCAGTGGAACTAACTGACTGGACAACAATTGTTCATTGTGGCTGAATGGCTGTTATTATATGTAATTAAAGATTTGATAATTGTGAGCTAAAGGCTAATTTATCTTCCGGATCACCAGATTCATCTGTTCTGTTTATTGCTGGATTGTATAACCTCGGACTCCATTCCTCCAAAGCCTTTGTTTGCATTCAGCAATTAAATACTTTTCTTTTTGATATGCTACCTCCCCTTAAACAGATACATACATGAGTTAGAACTAAAAGAAGTGAACAGGTAGGTCATACAGAAAACCTAAACATCTTTTCTCTAAACTACAGGGTGACATGGTGTGATCCTGCTAGGAACTGGCTGATTTTCCATTTTGTCTTCTCATCATTTATTTCCTCCCATGAGGTACAATTGGATAAATTAGAGATAGATAAGAGAGAGTTGTAAAGCACTGCGAAGCAGTATATAAGTGCTATTGCTGTTGCTATTATATCCCCTGTCCCTTATTTTATATTTTTGAGGTAAGATGTCTCGTTCCGTGTACATCATTCATTTTATTGTATTTTTTATTTATTAAATCTGTATGCCTTTGCCGCTTTAGTGCCATTCACTCAATTTAGAATTACCTTTTTGGTATTTCTCACATATCATTTTTCTTCTTATTACTATTTTATTAGTTTGTCATATAAAATACATAAAATACAAAAGAAATACTGTCCGAGAAGCAGAGATGAGCAACATGTCCTAGAGTTGGACATGCCTTCAGGGAAATCTTTACTTTTTTAATCTGGTACTATTAATTAACATGGCCATTTCAATCCATGTCCCTAAGTCCAGGTCACTTATGAATATGTTTAAAAGTATGGATTCCAATAAAAAGACCTTCAAGGGGTATGGCAACTTTATATAGCCCTTGAGGAGAAGCTACTTCTCTCTAGTGAATTTCTTTCTGGGAAATGGAGTGAAAGAATTGATCCGCATGGCATGAGGGCTGTAGAAAAGTTTTGTCATTACTTATGCTCTTTTGACTTCCTCTTAGAACAAGAAGAATAATAGATCTTTCTCATAAAAGCTTTGAAATTTTGATATGCTTCAAAACCAAAATGGATGTTGAGAAATAATTATTTTCCATTGTTGGACATATTATTGAATTTGGCTGTACTTTTGTGTGCCAGCAGTGTCATGCAGCTGCTAAAAAGACAGCTATTATCTTGATGTACATTAACTGGAGCATAAAATCTAGACCTGGAAGGTAATTACTCCATCCTATTCTGGCGTGGTCACGCCATTTGTAATACTGCATCCAGAACTGAACATGACAGTCTAAAAAGCACAAAGACACAGTGAAGTGATTTTCAGCTGAGGATTACAAAAATGGTGAAGAGTTTGGAAACCAAGGCTTGTGAGGAATGTTTAAAGCAGAGGTGTCAAACTTGTACCTGTTGCAGATCAGGATTTTGTTTACCCTTGGCCTGGTCATCATGGCTGACTGGTTGGTTGTGGCCAGGCCTAGAACGCAGGGGCTGGTCCCTCGTTATCTCTGGGACAGCCTGAGGGCCAACTTTATGGCCTATCACTGGTCAGATCTGGCCCACGGGCTTCATGTTTGACACCTCTGGTTTAAAGGATCTGGGTATGTTTAGTCTACAGGAAAGGCAACTGAAAGAATATAGGATACAGTCTTCAAATATTAAAAGTGTTGTTTTGATACATAGATACCACATTTCTGAACCTCCCATCTCCCTCAAAGAGTTGTTACATAGAACAGCAAATGAATTTATCTTCAGATTATATTCAAAATATAATTCAAAATTCAAAATACAATCTTCAAATTGAGCGTGGATGATCATCTGTTAAAGCACTCTAGTAGATCTTACATTGAATAGAGTTTTGGAATAGATGAATTTACATAGTTCCTTCCAAATAAGCAACTTGACTAATTTTGTAGTTCCAGTTAAACTGCTTTGTACTCTTTCTTTGATGGATATAACATTTACCCTATTTTACAATGGCGGATAGCACTTCTAATACTGAATGTGAACTATTTCATTTTAATTGTTCACAATAAAATAAAAGTGTAATACAGTTATGGATAGTTTTATTACAAGGAGAAATAATTTTTTTTGGTAGGTGGCAGATTTCTACAATTCAGTCCTTAAAAAAAAAGAAGCAAAATTACACTTACATTTTTGTAAATGCTACAAATTAGGGAGATAACAAGTAATGTAGTTTAAGACTGAAATGTTTGTTATACAGTATATCATTAATGTATATCTCAGCATGTTCTTGTTTCATTTCTTGCTTTCCAGTGTTATATTTAACTTGAATGAAAAAGAAAACCCAAATTATTGCCACATTCCTAACATTGATATCCCAAATTGTAATTAATATTGATAGAATATATACTTCGTTTTTCTTCCTTACTTCCAACACTTTAAGGTACCTAACAGAATATCAATAATGTAATTATACTATGTAAATATCATTGTACGGAAATATCGTAATGCATCAAGCTTTATAATAACACAACAAAAAGGAAAAAAGGTAGATAATAGATTTAACACATTTGGTGTATATATTTTGTATAGTAAACCTATTAAATAAATTTTAAAAAAAGAAAAAGTACAGGTAATTCTCAACCTGTAACTACAATTGAGCCCAAAGTTTCTATTGCTAAGAGAGATGTTTATTAAATGAAATTTGCCCCATTTGATGATCTTTCATGCCACAGTTATTAAGTGAATTAGTTGATAAGTTAGGAACTGGGATATTACATGAATCTGGTTTCCCATTGACTGCTTGTCAGAGAGTCACAAAATAGGATCACATGACCCTGGGACATTGCAACCGTCATAAATATGAGTCAGTTGCCTAGCATCTGAATTTTGATTATGTGGTCCTGGGAATGCTGTAATGGTTGTAAGTGTGAAAAACAGTTGTAAGTACCTTTTTTTGCTGCCATTGTAACTTTGAACGGTCACTAAATGAACTGTTGTAAGTCAAGGACTACCTGTATTCTGCTTCCTGATCTATGGTTTGCACTATACCTTCATTGAAATCTTGTCACACAGCATTGGGCAAATTCAAACTTGGTTTTGTTTTCATGTTTTAGTTTTTTTTACACACGTATTGGTAAATATAAACAGAGATGGAAGTGCAAAGCATAAGTTTATGTCAATCTAACTGTCCCTGCCTAATTTCTTAAAAATTTATTGGCTTTTTTCCCCATATAATAACTGGACGACATATGCCATTAACAACTGTTTGGTAGAGATTGTTTAGTAGTCTTTCTGCATTGTATATTTAAAAAAAAAAAAACCCAAAACATTTCATCCTACAGATTCAGCTTTAGTAATACTAACGTGCTGCAGACGTATTACTAGATAAAGTTTCTCTTGTAATTTTATTGTTACAAGTAAGCAGAGCACTTGACATATGTCTCTTTTCCTATTTTGGTCTAAACATGTCACACTACTGAGCAATTGGTTAGGATTCTGTTTAAACAAAGCTATTTTCTGAGCTTTTATCTTTTTCTTTGCCCCTGCTGATAGTCTCAAAAAGACAGGTTGAAAAACCTGTCAAATATCTACGTTTCTCAGCGCTGACAAGCCACAAGCTTTGGCTCAAAACTAGTATCTGTTTATCTTTATTTCTCCTTTTTCATGATGACCGTGCCTTCTTTCTACATTGCAACTGGGCATTTCATTTGAATTTTTCTCATACGGACTTTGAATTTTCCATAAGCATTGCCAGAACATTTATTTTCCAGAGTGTAAACTAAGATAAAAGAATGCTAAAGTATGTTAACTAATTTGTATAATTCAGCCACTTTAATTGTATCCTCACTAAGAAAAGCTTGGCCATTGGGCGGAGGTTTCAGAAATGTTCCTACTTCAGTTGGTTTACAAATGGACATAGGCATAAAAAAATAAAAGCAAAATTACTTTCAATTGAATTCAACTCATGAGTACTTCCCTGTAGAGTTCCTGTGCTATAAAAACATAAAACGGAATCCAGATTATTTTGAAGCAACCATTGCAGAGTACCATAAAAACAGGTATATAGAGACCTAATCTTGTACTAGGGAAAAGTCATATATTAGACATGTTTTGACCAATTTAACTCCTACTGATTTCAGTGGGGCTTTTTCTTACAGTAGTAAAACTGAATTTGGATTTCACCCATTAATGAGCATTGCTACATCAGATGAAAGGACTGTTAATCCAGCACTCTTGTCTCACAGTAGCCAGCTAGAATCCATAAGTAGGATATTTCTGTAGTAATACATTCTCTAGCAACTGAATAGCTGCCTTTTCGTTTTCAAAGTTGCCAACAGCTAAAAAGTTACTCTAGCCCAGTGGTGTCTGGGTTACCTTTTATTTACCAAGTGCTGAAAACTACATACTTTGCATGTGCCATTCGCACTTGTGTGCAGCTCGTCTATGTGTGCTGCACATGCAACTGCACCATCTGTGCATGCATGCAGCTTTGGCATGTGCAATGCACAT
The DNA here is from genome assembly GCA_017656035.1 of Myanophis thanlyinensis. Taxonomy (NCBI): domain Eukaryota; kingdom Metazoa; phylum Chordata; class Lepidosauria; order Squamata; family Homalopsidae; genus Myanophis; species Myanophis thanlyinensis. The sequence goes on from JAEANM010006853.1 coordinate 12,604, forward strand.
GTGTTGCGCGCAGGTATGCACACACACATAAGCAATTGCCTGTGCATGTACAGGAGAGCTCCAAAGACCAGCTGGATTTCCTGCTGCAATCGTGCACAATGCACAGTGGAGGCCCGGAGACCAGCTGGGTCTCTGCAATCATGCATGTGTGCATGAGCAATTGCATGTGCATGCTCAGCTGGAGGAAAGTTGGCCAACAGCTTGTGTGTCCAGCAAGATGGCTCTATGTGCCACCTGTGGCACCCGTGCCATAGGTTCGCCATCACAGCTCTACCCCAGGAATAACTATAATCCCCAGAAAACCTATGGAGGGGGATCTGGAAGTTGAATCATGGCAACTGGACTCACTATCTTTTGTTGGTTTGATATGTTTTGCTGTTTCAAGGGGTCATTAAGTGTGATTTTTCTGATGAGCCTGTGAAGTGGTCTTAATCTTACTGAAGACTGATGAAGGAACTACATAAAACATGGGGGACAGATTGTGTCTGAAGTCTCCAGCTCTACTAAGGGAAGAAATTTCCACTTTGGCATAAATAGATGCCTTCACACCTCTCTCAAACCATCTATTTTCCCTGCCCAAAATGGGAACATTAAGACCACAGGTTCACCAGTGAGGTCACATTTAATCACTCCTAAGAATTTTTAGGAGTTGGTATATTCCAGTGACTCTCTACTTACTCAGATGCCCCCTAACCAACTTGCTCAGATTGAAGAAACTACTTGAATAAGCAGTGAAAGGTATAAAACCAATACAAAAATAAGTCCAGTTGCCATGACTCAACTTCCAGATAAATCTACCTGGATGACTGAAAATCTTCATCTATGTCCCATGGAGGGTTTTCCCCCTACCATTGCATTCCACCCTCTTATATTCAGTGGACTCCCTAAAGCAGATGCTGTACTCATGTACTCACAGCATGTCTTGTGACTGATTGAATTGGAGGACTTTGTTTGTTGATCCTCATGTGCCGAATTCTACCTGTCAATGTATCACTTCTGAAGGGCATTATTGTGCACAACTAATTGTTAGCTTTAGATGCAACTATGTGAACATGATCATAGATAGTCTTGTCCAGGCTTCAAAACCCAAGAAAGACATGTTGAGGTTCTTCTAAGCAGTTTCTTTTTATCATTCCCCACCTATAAACAAGAATCTTGCCAAACTAAAGCAAACTACTTACACCATCAAATATATATAGTCTGAGTACTCCTAGGGAGGAGCTGTTTTGATTCTTTTCCACCCAGATAAACTATTTAAACTTTTCTGTCTTTTGGTCCTTTGGAAATACACTCCTCTCATGTGTTCCACTTTTACACACCAATTATGTCTTCCTTTTAAGTCCCTGTTCAATTTTTTTTCTCCTTCCTGCTGTTTTCCCACGAGTGCATAATCCCAGTATTTTTTGATCAACTAAGTGTTGATCCATCGATTGTGACAGGAATTGACCCACCAACCTGTTGCCCAAGCTTGATATTATGGGCTGAGAGAGAGTGACTGGTCCAAAGTTACCAAGCCAGCATTCTTACCTAAGGTGAGACTAGAATTCACAGTCTCCTGGTTTCCAACCTGGTGCTTTATCCAAACTGGTTCTCTTTAAACCACCATTTAATACTGCATCTAAATATCAGGAAGTTAGCTTCTTTTAATTCTGATAAGTAAATCAGAACCAGACTGTTGTTTCAATAATGGGAAACTGAAGAAAGAATGTACTAATCAAGAGCTCATTTGTGGATCTGGAAACTATGGTTTCCTATTGTTGCTGTTATCAATTGCAATTCTTATCTGATGTCTCACTGAATAAATGCAGTCTCTTTTTAAGCCAGTCCAAGCAGCTGCCCATCTCTACGTTTTGTGACAGAAAATTCGGCAAATAAATTGCTTTGGGTATTTGCCTTTATTTCTGAACAATCTTTCCGATTTTTTCATTATTCACAAAGTCCCAAATGTTCTCACCTAAATTATCAAGCATTCTTTGCAGGCATTCAAGTGTAATATGCTGTGCTGCATTGAAAGCACCTGCAGGGCACTTTTAAGGTGGCAAGTAAATAGGACTATTTTCTTACTATTTCTAAGAAATTATGTGATTGTCATTAGGTTGAATTGTTCATGTTTCTTTAGCAAAAATGAAAACTGGTTGGATGACTTTGGGCCAATCACTCTCTCTCGCCTCAACGAGTTGTAGGAAAAAAAAAGGAAAAGAAAGGAGAATTAGATATATTTGCCATCTTGAATTGTTTTTAAATATAATAAAAATGGGATAGAATTCTTTATTGGCCAAGTGTGATTGGACACACAAGGAATTTGTCTTCGGTGCATATGCTCTGAATGTACAAGAAAGGAAACTGTATATTCATCAGGAATCACAAGATACAACACTTAATGATAGTCGTGAGGTACAAATAAGCAGTCAAATCATAGCAGGAGACAATAATCAATATAAATCGTAAGGATACAAGCAACAAGTTATAGTCACAGTGGGGTGGGTGGGTGATGGAACAAGGAGAACAACAGTAATGCTGACTTAGTAAATAGTTAGTGTTGAGGGAATTATTTGTTTAGCAGAGTAATGGCGTTTGGGAAAAAGCTGTTCTTGTGTTTAGCCGTTCTTGTGTGCAGTGCCCTATAGTGTCGTTTTGAGGGTGGGAGTTGAAACAATCCATCCAGGATATAACTGGTCCTTAAATATTTTCCCAGCCTTCTTTTTGACTCATGCAGTATACAGGGGCTTGATGGAAGGCAGGTTGGTAGTAATTGTTTTATCAATTTATCAATAAATAAATAATCACATTTAAATTTCAACAGCACTCCAAAGCAGAGGTAACATCCAGCAAGTTCTAGCAGGTTCTCTAGAACCGGTAGTGAATTTTGTAAGCAGTTCGGAGAACTGGTTGTTGAAAGAAATCTCCCTTTGTTTTTTTCCACTTTACAGGGTTAATCCTGCAAGGAAGGCAGGAAAAAAACATTCTGGTGTTGTTTCTAGCCTAACCTTTATTGCCCTGCTTACAGAAACTGCCCACCCAGTCACATGACCCCCCTCAGCCACGCCCACCAAGCCACGCCCACATAACCGGTAGTAAAAAAAATTGAATTCCACCACTGCTCCAAAAGCAACTATCAATACTTATGTTGGCTGGTCCCGATAAAAAAATAGAAAAAGCCAAAAAGTCATATTTTATTCAGTTTTAATTTACAGAATATAAAACCTAGTTTTGAATGATTTTCCTATTTTGTTTTATTAAAATTTGAGTTTGGTGGTATTTTTTAAAGTCTCTCTGGGTTGTATATACAGTAGGATTCTCAGCTTGTCATTCCCTGGTAGTTGTATGTAACAAAACTTTTGGGAATTTTTTTAGCATATTAATATTTGGATGGTTATTGGCATGCAGCAATATATTTTGTATCCAAAGATACCAGTGTGCACAATAATATCTAATACTTGCGTATTATTGCATGCATAGTGGTATTGATTTTACAAATTACAAATCTCTACAGAATTTTCTTTTGAAAAAAGAAAATTTCATTCTTGAACATTGAACCCAAAATTTCTAATGCAAGTTGAAATTTTCATTTGAACATTTGTGAATTGACACTGGAATATGTTGGTTTCATAGAAAAACTATGGAGTCAGATGTTTCTCATGGGACAGGCAGTTTTCCTTTCTTTCTAAAAAGAACACTTCTAATAAATTACTTCCTGCCATCACAAGAGCTGATTGTGTCCTTAATTAATTAATTAATTGATTGATTTTATTCATTAGATTTGCTTGCTGCCCATCTCACTTCTTTGTTATTTAATTAAGTCCTGGTCATTGTGAATGGAGCAAATAGAGACATCCTACACATTTGCCTATTTTTCAAGCAACCTGAGTCAAGTGATACTAGAATATGGATTATAATGCAAGTCTCTGAGAAAAGATGGACTTCTTTTTAAGATTATGGTAATATTCTTAGATTATGGTGTCACATATAGAGAATGAGATCCGATGGAATGGAGATCACTTTTTTGACTGATGCATTTAAAAAAACTCAACTGGCAATTTAAACAGTTCCATTCTGATTATCTCTTTAGAAATAGGTTTATTCAGAATTTAAATACCAGAATATTTAATACATTGATGCTAAACGTATAAATTTCTTTTAATAATTTTTTTAAAAAAACGGGCTCTGGTTATGGGTTTGGGCCTCAGGAAGGAGAGGCTAACAGCGTCAGATAGAAACCAGAAGACCATGATTTTGTGTCCTGCCTTATTAGACATAAAACCAGCTGGGTATCTTTGGGTCGGTCTGTGGCAGCCTTAGGATAATAGCTAGAAAAAGTGCATGGATTTGACATGTTCAGGCAGTCCTCAGGAATCAAGATTCACTCAAGGGGGTGCATGTGTGTGTATATGCAAACTAACTCTCTCTCTCTCACACACAC
>JAEANM010006854.1:0-18241 GCA_017656035.1 Myanophis thanlyinensis
AGGAAGGAAGGAAGGAAGGAAAAAAAGGTACTTTGTGATCATATTTCTATTACAGTCCAGCTTCATTCCTAACCCTTTAGTTTGTGGCTCACAGTATTTTCATGAAACTAATATAATAGTAATAGTAAAAATACTTTACTAAATTTATATGCTGCTTGAACTCCACGTGATTTTGGACGGTTTACAAATTGCCAAAAGCATTTAAAAACCTGGAAGCAACATAAAGATGCCAGTAGATAACAAACAGGGATGGGAACCAAGAAAAAAAAGAGAAAGGATTTCAACCCCCCCTTTGCCAGAGGCTTGGGCAAAGAGCCAGGTCTTCAAGGCCTTTTTGAAATACCAGTAGAGGGAAGGCCATGGGAATCTGAGGGAGGATTCTTTCCAGAGGACAAGTATAATCCTCTGTAGATGCTTCTCCTCCTTCTCCTCCTCCTTCCTCTTTTCCCTCTTCCCCCTCTTCCACCGCCTCCCCCCCTCCATTCTGACATCTTCACTGAGCAGCTAGTATATTGATTTTCTTCATTTAATTTTTATTAGATCAGGGTGGGAGGTCCCTTACTACAAGACCGCTGTTCTGCTCGTTCTGAGCCTCAGTACAAGCAGTGAGTCCTAAGTGCAGAAGTAGGGCCAGCTTGTTGCACAACGGGATTTTTTCCGCCGTTGGCAGCTTCCCAGCAAAGCCAAGGGGTCTGCAATAGGAAAACAGGACCTGCTGTTTTAAGCTTCTCCTGCTATTTTTCACCCTGGGACAACGTGAGCAATTTAAAATGGAGGCTCACTTCCCCTAAATACCTGATACGGATCCTCCCCGAGGTCTGAGACTAATTAGCTATCTAAGAATTGCAGTTGCTGACACCAGGCTGGCCACGAGCGGCCTTCCTGTCTCCTTGCAAATAATCTCCCTGCTCTTCAGCTGCATTAATTTTATCCCCTGAGCTGGAACCACAGTGCCCCTGGTCAAAACGAAAGACTTCATAAGGAATGCAACTGAAGGCTCATTAGATAAGTTTCCTTTAAATGGCCTAACTTGGTCGTGGATTTAGAACTCTTTAATTAAGCATGTTTCCATTAAGCAGCCGTCTTCTGCTGTGATTGTGTTCCCGACTCCACATTTGATGGCAATGAGGATGGGCTGTTGTTTCTAGAGGGCACTCTTTGAATTGTGCCATTAACAATCCGAGACAAAAGGCACTTCCACGGCCATCCCCGTTTTCCTTCCGCAACCCTCCAAAGCGGTTTGAGGCCAACCTGCGGTTTTCTTTGCTGCTGTCAGCTTCAAAACATGGGGACCATGCTGAGATCATAATAAGGAAATAAATGTTCCCTCCAGCAGACCTGTACAACACTGCAAAAATCATCATCCTGCTCCCTGAACTATTACAGGCTCTTCATACCAAAATGGAAATACATTTTTATGACCTTCTCCTTGTGCCCATGTTAAAAAAAACCCAAAACTTCCAAATTGTCTTGCCACCAATATTAGATTGCATCTTAAAGCATGCAAAAGTGTAGTGATATCATGTTGCCCATTAAAAGTGATCCTTTCCCTGATTCTGTAACCATAGCATGCTGCTATAGAGGTTCTAGGCCCATGATGGCGAACCTATGGCATGCGTGCCCAAAGTGGCACACAGAGCCATGTTGCCTGGCACATGTGGCCTTCCTGTTTGTCTTCTGGGTTTCTGGCACGCATGCGTGCACAATGATCAGCTGTCTGCGTGTCTGGCAGTGTTTAAAACCAGCATGCATGATTGTCAGGTGTGCATGCGTGCCAGAACCCAGAAGTTTGACTTTTCTGGAGTGTGGTCCCTTCGCACGCATGGCAGTGCCGAAAAACCGGTGTGCACATGCGCACTGGCCAGCTGATCATTGGGTTCACATGCCCACTAGAACCCGGAAATTCAGCTTTTTCGGATTGTGGGCCCAATGAGCACATGTGCACCCAATGTTTCCGCATGACTTTTTTGGCACTCGATGCCGAAAAAATTCGCCATCACTGTTCTAGACAATTCCACCGGGATTCCACTCAAGAATTCCATTTTAAAACTTAGCCAGTGTTGAATCAGTCTGTTTGGGAGTTTTGGCAGATCCTTGGAATTTTTTCAGCAAATACATTGGGATAAAATAGGCATCTGAAGCATCAGGCTACTTGTTCCCTCCTCACCCCAAGAAGCAGCATAGTATGTTCAAGGGTTGGCTAGGCATGAGTTCCCAACAGTGCAAAACCAGAATAGATAGCTTCTTCTTTAATCAAAACAGTCGATTTTGCCATTTCAGCCAACTCCATCAGCTTCTGCAACCATTCATCCATGGTATGAATCGAAGTGTCCCTGCACTTTTGCTATTTTGATTAAAGAAAAGAACGTAAGTCCTTTGGTTTCCACATGAAGACGGCTTCTGAACTTTGCGTTTGAAGTTGAAAAGAATGAAACATTGATTTTGGGTTTTACCGATTAGATTGATAGATCCTTATAGAAATGGCTAGTTTATATTATAATGAAAAAACAAAAAGTTGTGGTTTGATGTTAATGCTTTTATTTTACTGCAACAGAGAGAGTCAGAACTCAACACTTTTGTCTTTTTCACAACTCTTCCTCACTTTTCTTTCCCCCTTTCCCTCCCCTCCACTTTCCTATTTACTTTTGTATTTTGTACTTTATTTTATTTTATAACTCAATAAAATGATAAATGGTAAAACAAAACAACCCAGAATAGATAGCTTGGCTATAGTTTTAGATACAACTACAAAAATAATAAAACAAAACCCTGACACTGCTCCTTTCCCCAAAGAAGTGAATACTGTGATTACTCAGATCCAGAACAAATGCTAAACTGGTGCAATGGTTCTTGGCACTAAAGGAAATTCACGGGGTGGGGGTGCGTGTGTGTGTGTGTTTGTGGGTGTGTGTTCCTCCTCAGTTTCCCCTATTATTCTCTCTGCAACTTCCTAAGTTTTAAAACAATCTTATTTCCTGCCAGCAAATAAGTTAGAAAACTCAGAGAAAAACCTGCAGTTGCCCTCAATGTCTTTGGGGGAGGGTGGGTTCAACCTTCTGCTACAGTCTATGGCAGTTGTGGCGAACCTATGGCACATGTGCCAGAGGTGGCACTCAGAGCCTGTGCCTGTGGGCACTTGTGCCGTCGCCCCAGCTCAGCTCCACTGCGTTTCTCTGTGACATTTCTTGCTGTCGTTTAACAGAAGTTTGTGGGACTAAAAAAAAAAAAAGTTAAGTCAATCAATTCCAACTTCTCAAAGATCTCACCTCTCAGATGTCAGTTGCTTTTTCTGCGGAGCTGCGGGTGTTGTGATGCCCTGCCTCTGCGCTGGCCAGCTGGTCTTTGGCTCTCCGGCACACATGTGGGCGCACACGCACAAGATTTGCAGTTTGGGCACTCAGTTTCTAAAAGGTTTGCTATCACTGGTCTATGGCAGGGATGGGCAATTACGGCTCCTTCATGACTCGTGGACTTCAACTCCCAGAATTCCTGAGCCATGGTTGGCTCAGGAATTCTGGGAGTTGAAGTCTACGAGTCATGAAGAAGCCGTAATTGCCCACCCCTGGTCTATGGCATGCAAAGCAACTGATTTACCAAGCAGAGAGGCCGCATCGCAATGTAGAGGTTGCACCCCTCTGGAGCTGGTGGAATCCCCTCTGTACTTCCCCAAGCTTTCAGCTTCTGTGGGATCTACTGTATACGTGTCTTAGAAAGCAGCTCTTGAGGAATCACCATAAAGACAAATTTTCAGGATCTCCTTTGGAGCTGTAGAAGGTGAAGTTGATCTTGGTGGGAACTCCTGCCCTGTCTCAGCAACCAGTTTGCAGCTCCTGACATTCCTCCCAATTCTTTTGTGAAATTGTGATCTCTCACATCATTCATCTCTGTTTGTTAGGTGTAACCAGAAGAGGGACTTCACTGACCCTTCTCATACAGCCATCTTTCCCCCACCCCCAACGCCTTGTTGTATCAACTGAGTATCAATTATTTTGATCTACCATTGATCAGCCCAATGACTGTACAGCTAGTCCTCAACCACAACTGAGCCCCAAATTTCTGTTGCTAAGCAGGACAGTTTTTAAGTGAGTTTTGCCCCATTTTAAGATCCTTCTTGCCACCATTAAGTGAATCACTGCAGTTGTTAAGTAAATCATGCAGTTGTTAAATGAATCTGGCTTCCCTCATTGACTTTGCTTATCAGAAGTCCGCTGGGTAGATTATAAATGAAGATCACATGACTCCAAGACACAACAACCATCATAAATACATGCTAGTTTCCAAGCCGCTGAATATTGATTGCATTGAGAGGCTGCAACGGTCATAAGTGTGAAAAACAGTCATCAGTCACTATTTTGAGTGCTAGTGTAACTGGCTTAGCAAATATATATTATTATATGTTTGTATTAAAAAAAATACGTGGAGTGAGTGAAAAAATAGTGAAACTATAGAAAAGTGTTTAGCTCAGAATTTTTAAGGTTTAGGGCTGCTTTTCTGCAAATCACACATAGTGCTCCCAAAAGTGCTTATTTTTCCCCAAAAGGCAACTGGACTTTGTTTTATCCTTGAAGACGTTTCATTTTTCATGTAAGAAGCTTCTTCAGCTGTGAAGAAGGATGAGAAGCGAAACGCCTTCAAGGAAAAAACAAAGTCCAGTTGCATTTTGGAAAAAGCACTTTTAGGACAACCATGACCTGGATGACTGAGAATTTCCATGGACAAATATAGTCTTCTTAACAGCTCAGGAAAAGGGATCTATCCCTGGAAATCTGGGAAAGATAATGCCTCCCACAAATAAAAAAAGAAGGATAAGGGGTTGGAGAAGAATAAAGGAAAATTCGTTCAAGGAAAATTGCCCAAACCCAATTATGAACCGTGCTGAATTCCTTTGGCTTCTCTCAGAGGATTATTGAGGAGACTTGAAATGCTGTTTTTCTTTAATTTTTTTTTTCAAGGCAGAACTAAAGTTGATTTTTGAGAACTGCTTGCCCATAACTGTATACGTATATTTTAATAATGCCTCTGTATAATGTTCTGATTTATTTGTCTGGAGATCTTTACTTCAGCGCTGTGGTTTTTTTTTAAGAAAAAAACAACAACTTTGGAATTTATATAGCAGTTTGTTTAAGCTATCAAAAAATTTTAAATTTTAATTACCGCACATCATGCCTCTGGTGTAAAGCTGTCAGGTCAATCTGAATCTTTGCATAAACACGTGGAGTTCTTATATGTGTTATAGTGTTCCACACAGTGGTGGAATTCAAATTTTTTTCCTACTGGTTCTGTGGGTGTGGTTTGGTGGGCGTGGGGGGGGGTGTCATGTGACGGGGGGGGGCAATTTCTGTAAACAGGGCAATCAAGATGAGGCTAGAAACAACACCAGAATGTTTTTTCCTCCTTCCTTACAGGATTAACCCTGTAAAGTGGAAAAAAACAAAAGGAAATTTCTTTTAACAACCGGTTCTTCGAACTGCTTAGAAAATTTACTACCGGTTCTAGAGAACCTGCTAGAACCTACTGAATTTCACCTCTGCATTACACTATTTAAACCAGGCTATGGTTTTGAAAAGACACAATCCTGTCTTCTTTAAAGTACATCCTATGATTAGGATACTGTTGTGATCCTGAAAGATACAGCTTACAGCTATATCTTTGGACTGCAATTTTTTTTATCCCAGATTTAAGAAAAGATATAGTTGCCGTATGATGTCTTGCAGAAGGTATATAATCTTTCTGCCTCTTTTTTCTCACATCAAACACAGGATGCCTTTAAAAGGAGCAGGGAATCAGGTGTACATCTTCCTTTGGTTTAACATTTTAAAGAATAAGTGATTGGTGACTTCAAGTTATGTCTGGCAATATGCATCCCACTCAACTCTGAGTTCTTAGGCTCATTAAAATAAGGTCAGCTTATATTATTTGCCCTTTTACCAGGTCTTAAAAGAGATTTCTTCTAACAACCAGTTCTCTGAACTGCTTAGAAATTTTACTACTGGTTCTAGTGAACCTGCTAGAACCTGCTGAATTTCCACAATTGCTTGTGGGCTATTCTGTGAATTCCCATTAAAGACACACAGACACACATGCGTTGGTGATGTAAGACCACACTGGTACACAGGATGGCTGATTAGTTGTCAGGCTGCACCAGATAATGTTCTTGACTGCCGAAATGGACAAGTGCAGCTTGTGCAGAGCATTAAAGCCATTGGATGTCAGAATAGAAAATATTTCTGCCCAATGTCAGTCACAGAGAAATGTCCTGACAGTTGGATATGCTCCTTGTCTCCCACCCAAAGGAACATTGCATTTAGCAAAGAAGCAAGTCAGGATGAACAATTACACTAGATTCACTATGACAATAGGAACCCCCTAGACACCGGCTTTATTATGGGGTTAATATTCCAACATGAAATATTTTGTTCCAGCCCACATGTAACTATGTGCTCCTTGGCTTATCCATGGCCACCCTTAGGATGAAAGGAAAAAAAATCATGAAGGTATGGTATGGTTGCTGATTCCACAGTAGTAGTAACAGAATTGAAAGGGACCTTGGAGGTCATCTAGTCCTATCTCCTGCTCACCGCAGGAGATCCATGTGATCTCTGATAGATGGCTGCCCAGTCTCATCTTAAAAGCCTCCAGTTTTGGAGCACCCACCATTTCCAAAGGCAATTTGTTCCACTGGTCAATTGTTTTCACTGTTAGGAATTAGTTTCAGGTTGCTTCTCTCTTTGGTTAGTTTCCATCTATTGTTTCTTGTCCTGCCTACAGGTGCTTTGGTAAATAAAAGTTGACCCCCCCTCTTCCTTGTGGCAGCCCTTCAAATATTGGAAGACTGCTAATCATGTTACCTCTAGTCCAGGGGTGTCAAACTTGATTTCATCGAAGGCCGCATCAAGGTTGCGTTTGACCTCGGGGGTCGGGGGGGATGTGTCCAGAGTGGGCAAGACCAGCTCGATGTCACTCTGGTCAGGGGCACCTGTGGTGGCTCAAGCGCTCTGCCAGTGAGAATGGGCTCCCGAGCTCCGTTTCGGCTGCCACGGCTTCCTGCAACCCTCTGCCAGTGAAAATGAAGCTTGGGAGGGCCGCAGAGCTCCATTTTCACTGGCAGAGGGTTGCAGGAGGCCATGGCTGCTGAAAACAGAGCTAGGGAGCCCGTTTTTGCTGGCAGAAACACTGCGGGCTGTTTCCAGGGCAGTCCCACGGGCCAGATATAAGTACCCCCCCTTGGGCCGGATCCAGCCTCCAGGCCTTGAGTTTGACACCCCTGCTCTAGTCCTTCTTTTTATTAGATAAGGTATAAACCCAGTTCTTGCGCTTGTTCTTTGTGTGTTTTCGCTTCTAGGCCCCTTAATCATTTTTGTTGCTCTTCTCTGGACGCTTCAATAAAGGGTCCGGAGAAGACTGCTTTTAATAAAGGGGGGTGCAAGGGAGTCAAATAAGTGAGGATGAAAATACCTTTGTACCTCCCAGAAGAATATTCTTGGCTGGTAGAATTCCTGTTTTTCTTCATTGTAGAAGATGACAGGCTGTCCCCAGTTAGGAGCAGAAAGTAGATACGATTTTTCACTTGTCTGGATTATTTTCTCCTCTGTCAAAACCTCCATCCAGTTTCTCCCAACTGTGCTGTCAGCTTGGAGCAGACGAGAATTTTCCACCCATATTAGAAGCCTTTCTTTGAATTTGCAGGTGCATTTATCACTTCCTCGGTCCTCAAACATCCCTATTTTTCTTATTCTCCCTTATTTATTAGGGAGCAGAATAATTCCATTTTAATCATGCTTTACATTTCTGGCTTATTTTTTATTAGTCTTGCCGGAGTCCTTTTACCTCCGATGATGCCGGGTTTTTTGCATTTGTCTCGGTGTAATAATTGCAGCCATGTGCTAACACTTTTAATGCTACAATTTCCTTAGCTTGATTTTCTGCCTCAGGTGCTCACAGTGAATGAACTTTACTGCCATCTGGAGATGTAGCTGTGTTTGTCATTCTGCCTTTGAATTCACAGAGATCCCATTTCAGAGCTCTGCTTAGGAAACAAACAGGCATTTTATTGTTATTTGCTTTAACGCAACACACATCTGCAGAGCAATGGGACACCGCTGGCAATTAAAACTAATATACCTTAAAATGGGCTAGGAAAGAGAGGCAAAGACATCGAGAGATAAGTGTGGGTAATTCTGACTGGTTTCAAGGCAGTTGAGATACCTGGGCTCCTGTGAAGAGGGATAAACCATTTGTAGAACAGCAGGGGGGCGGGCGGGTGAAGCTATTCCCAAAGCAGCCTCCTATCTCTCAAGGGATAATTGTGCTTTAACAAAAGGATTTAATTTCCTTAACAGTGGAATTTCCTAGCCCAGCTAGTGCCCGCTTTCCAGATACATTGGACCGAATTCTCATCATCCCCAGTGCACAATGATCTGAAAAGCCAGCCTGATAACATAAGTGGAAAACAACAACTGGAACCCCACGAAAACACTAATATGTATCCAAGATGAAAAGTTTAGAGCAGGGAGTCCTTGACAATTGAGCCCAACATTTCTGTTGTTAAGAGAGACATTAGTTAAGAGGGTTTTGCCCCATTTTACGACCTTTCTTGCCACTGTTGTTAAGTGAATCACTGCAGTTAAGTCAGGAACACGGTTCTTAAGTGAGTCTGGCTTCCCCGTTGACTTTGTTTGTCAGAAGGTCGCAAAAGATGATTACATGATCCCAAGACACTGCAACGGTTATAAATATGAGTCAGTTGCCCAGGGTCTGGATTTTGATCATGTGACCATAGGGATGCTGCAATGGTCATAAATATGAAAAGCAGTCATAAGTCATTTTTTTAAATGCTGTTGTAATTTCGAATGGTCACTAAACTAACTGTTGTATGTTGAGGACTACCTGTAAATGAAAACTATCTCAAATGCATCTCCCTCTAACTCAGGGGTGTCAAACTCAAGGCTGTGGGCCAGATCTGGCCATGGGGTATTTACATCTGGCCCATGGGGCAGTCCTGGGAACAGCAAAGGCTGCCCTTCCAAGCTCCATTTTCACTGGCAGAGGGTTGTAGGAGGCCGTGGCAGCTGAAAATGGAGCATGGGAGCCTGTTTTCACTGGTAGAGTGCTTGGGCCACCACAAGTGCCCCTGACAGGAGTGACGTCGAGCTGGCCATGCCCACCCTGTCCATGCTCATCCTTCCCCCCAAGGTCAAACATAACCCTGATGTGGCCCTCAATGAAATTGAGTTTGACATCCCTGCTCTAACTCAACATCATGGCTTCAGAGTAGCTACTTAAGTCTAAGTACAGCATATCACGGTAGCCACCATAGCAGCAGGTCCAGAATGTGACTTGTTCATGAGTTGGATTCCAACCCTATGACTTTGGATTCATGAGCTGGATTCTAGTCCTATGGCCTGAGTGTTTATTTTGCCCTATGTCTCCTTTTCTGTCATACAGATATACACACTCTTCATTTCATGGCTCAGATTTTGTCAGCTAATAGGCAGTGTGCTCAGTCCTTGCCATCAGGGATTTAATGTGTTAAACCATTAATTTATAGTTATTACTTGTTCAAGGGTTATCAAGCTTGAGCCTTTAATTAGACAACAAAGATATAAACAGCAATTTCCTTCACAAAGGGAATCCATTGGGAACTATATGAAGAGCCAACTGCAGCTCTATAGTAAGTGGGCAATGGTTTAAGATGTACGCCTGTAGCAGGGATGTGAAAGATTAGCATCATTTATCAGACTAAAACAACAACAACCCAGTGCTATTATCTCCCTCATTCTATGATGCTTCATGGGATTATTATGAACATCACAAGACTGAGGCCAAGGTTTCGATAGTTTCTTAATTATGTAGATCTGGTCAACAGACCCTCTACTGCCAACCACCATAGCAGTAGAAATGTGGGGAAGTTCAAATATTCTCCATCATTCTGAATCCATGAACAAACCTGGGAGGAGATTTTTGTTCATCTCTGGTTATCGAGATAAAATAATTGATTGGATAAAATAATTCTCAAGAGTAAGAAGTCCAGAATTATCATCTTATCTCATAGACATCTCTTCCATCTGCCAGAATTGGTGTATGGAAGTAATAAGGCTGAAGAGCCAGTGCCATGGTTGGTCCTCTGCGGAGTTTGGGGAAAAAGGCAGGATTAGACTATAATTCAAATCAAACAACACACAAACTGTGTGATTTCCCCCCCAAAACTATTCCACATCAAAAGATTCCCATGAGTTGTCCCCACCTGAATTGTAGAGGAGATGGCAATTTTCCATTGTCCTTAGAGCTGACCGCCCATGCTCAATACAATTTTCCACCACTGCTGGAAAAAATGATTGTTTGTGGAGAGCAACATGCAGCTCGCAGCAAATCATCCAGGATTTTTCCAAATTTTGTCAAAACTGTTTGCTTTGACCTAGTTTGGCTCCTGTGGTCTTTGTGAAATAAATATGCTCCAGATGACATGGTGAATCATCACAAATGTGCCAAAACGATCTGTAGATGCATGCCAAAGGTATATGTGGTCGAGCACTTGCTTGGAAAGAATTCCAAGACTGCTGCCAAGGATTTGGAATACCTGGTTTTGATAACTTTTTTTTCAGGACATTTCTCAAGCTGTCTGTTTAATTTAATACAATAATTTAATAAAGGTTAGTTTTCCTCTTGAAGTCAAACAGTGCCCTTTCCTCTGTTTCCTTTTCTCTTCCAGACACACATTTTAAGCCCTGTATTAATCCAGTAAAGTTCCAAATAGTTTGGGACTAGAGTTGTGGGGTCCTTGGGATTCTCTGAACTTGCTTGAGGGTCAAGTTTTTTTTCCAGATGTTTCATTACCCAAACTAGTTAACATCGGTGGTTTTTGCTCCTGATTTATATTCTAGTACTTGTCTTATCAGTATTGTGGGAATAGTCTTGGATATTCTTTGGTTGGGCTATTTATTATTGGCTTGGAATATAATTTACTTCTTGATTGTTGGTTTGATATTAATCTTGTGTTAATCTATGCTCACCTGAGTATTGTTTGAGTTCTGAAAACATTTCCTTATTGATGTTTAGATATTGGGAGAGAGACATTTATGGAAGTTGGAGCAGTTGTACGTCTTCCTCCTATCTCACTTAGCATTATTAATGCTGGTTAGTGAAGGGTTAACACAAGAATGAAGCATTGCTAAGAAGCTGTTCTCTGGGTTTGAGAGATGGGAAGAAGAGGGCTTGCCTAGAAGCTTTTCAAAAAACAAATACTTCTCCAAAGAAGCAACAGTGAAAGCTTGCACTCATGCACAAGTATACAGGGAATTAATATTTCATTTCTGCACAGATAAGTACATTCACCAGTTGTGAATAGATCTAAAAGAAACATGGCATCTTACCACTTCCTCTGTTTGCAGTGGTGTGTATTGGTGTGCACTTGCACTTCCGTTTTCACAAAGCAGGTATAGCACTCTATTTATTGCATTTGAATTCTGAATTCTGCTGCTACCTTTTTTATCCGGTGTAAAGTAAGGATTCTCCCAAATGACTTCCTGCCTTCCAGTTCTTCTGATTTCAGTGTCAAATGTGTCTAAGATGAATCTAGGTTCTTTTGACCGCAGTTGTATTTTTAATTCCTGTCCTTGCTATTCTTCTTTGCATGCAACAGCCAAGGTGAAGTGAGGGGGGGGGGAAATGGGACACGTTAATTAGCCAAAACCTGGTGGGTTTATCCCAAACAGACCTGAAAGAAAATACCCTCTTTTCTTCCAAGATTATTTGACCAGGGTTGGGGGAGTGGGGTGGAGAGAGAGAGAGATGTCTTTTGTTGTTCTACTTGCAGAGTAAGTACTTATTTTCAGCAGTAGATAATCTGTCCTGCAGAGAGCCAGTTTGCTATTTTTGTTTGTTATTCATGGTTTATCAGTTCTGGATGGACTCAATTGCCTTGAAGTGGGAGCTTCCATCCAGACTCAAGATTTTGCCCTTTCTTTTGATCATCATGGTGCTCACCCCATGCCAGGGCAGGACTTTTATTGAGTTCCCCACTGAGAGTAATCCTGTTGCTTCTAAGTTGACTGCACTCAACAAGAGAATTTCAGGAGAGAATGGTTCATTTTCACACCTTCAGGCAAAGCAACCCAGGAAACCTAGTTGTCAAAAGTAAATTTGATTGTAGGCAGGTGAGAATTGTCTTGCTGAGATTGTTATGAACCTCCTCAATTTCTGGCAAGTTGTAAAATATCTGTATATTTTACTGATGATTTTACCGACTGATGATACAGAAAGATGAGAGGGACACCGACAAACTGAAAAGAGCAACACAGATGAAAAGACACCTTGGAGACTAAGTCTGACGAAGAACAGTTAAAAGAACTGATATGAAGAGAAGAAGAGAAGGCTAGAGAGAGAGAAAGACTAGCCTTCCAGTCAGAGGAAGGGAGTCAGAAGACTCATCTTCACAAGAAAAAACCCATGGATTTATTTTTCTCTAGTGCCAAGGGTAAGACAAGACCAATAGGTGGAAGTTTTGCAGAGAGAAAGGCACACACACAGAATAAGAAGGAATTTCTTGACCATAAGAATTATTAAGCAGTAAAACTCAGAGATTGTTGGTGCCCTGCTTTCAAAAAAAAAAAAAGCTGGACATTGGACATTCTCTCTGGAATGGTCTGAGAGTTCCTGCCCTGGGCAGGAGGTTGAATTGCAAGACCTCAGAAATCTCTTCCAGTCCTGCATGGTTGATTTCTCTTTGCATTCTAATTGAGCAAAACCACCAACTTTATTAATTTTACCGTTATCTTCCAATTTTATACGGGATTGTTACCTAATAACAATTAAATAGTGATAGAGCATGGATTTTGCAGTAATGCTCTTCCCCAAAGAACTGCTCGAAAGATCCACTTTTAAATATTAGCATGCTAAAACCAAAATGCAAGAATAAGTGGCTGTAGTTAAAGAATAATGTTTATTTTTTCTCTGTCCCTTTGCAGGGAGGTAAATCTGAAAACCTAGTGTATATAAAGGGCACTTGTACATACAGGTAGTCCTTGACTTACAACCATTCGTCTAAAGTTACAATGGCACTGAAAAATATGACATGACCATTTTTCACACTTAGGATTACTACAGCATGCTCATAGTCCCATGATCAAAAGTTGGTCACATTTGGCAAATGGCATATATTTACGACAGTTGCACTGTCCCGGGGTCATGTGATCAACGCAACGTTCTGACAAGCAAAGTCAATGGGGAAACCAGATAACAACCAGGTTACTAACTTAACAATTACAGTGATTCGCTTAACAACTGTGGCAAGAAAGGCTATAAAATGGGGGCAAACCTCACTTAAAAACTGTCTTGTTTAGCAATGGAAAACTTGGGCTCAGTTGTGGTTGTAAGTCAAGGACTACCTGTATTTCAGAAAGAAAAGGAAAGTAGAAGGAGACTGTTCAGTATAGAAAAGCAGCGCAAGTAGAAAACGTTTAACCCTTTTTTCTGCCAGGATTCCTCCGGTAGTTTTTCTGTGCTCTGCAAAGAAGATTTAATGCAAAAAGGATGCTTACAATCAATTAATGCATTGCTAAAACTTAAGATTGTACAGTAATTACATTTATGTAGCAATTCTGAAATATTTCATATGAGAAAGAAATGAGGGAATTTTCCTAGGGAAATTTGCTGGTGACAAAACAAGAATGACATATCATGTGTGAACCAGAGAAAGTGTACAGAAGGCTCATTAGCACATAAAGGGAATTTGAGAGTGTGAACTCAAGCCTGCAGAGATTAAAAAAAAAATGCCAGCTATCAAGTGGCTTTCTTGCTCTCACTGTGATTTTAAAAAAAAGGTGATTAATGGTCTGATCCAAAAGATTCCCCTGGCATTTCAACAGGTCAAACCACCCAATATTTTGTTCATCGTAAATTAGAGCAATGAGATCGAAACTCTTTTCACCAACATTCCTTGCAATTCAGCATTTATTTCTGAACCCTTTGAGATGAAGTGCCACAGTCCCGTTCCCCCCCCCCCCACCCCATTTCAGAATTGCTTAAATACTTTAGAATGAAACTGTATTTCGGAAGAGAAGCAAATCTCACATAAATGTGTTTTCTCTTGAGCATATGGCAGAGAGAGAAATGTATTTTTATGGCCTTCTGGTCTGATGTTTCTGTGAACATGAAAAAGAGCGCAGCTTGTCAAAACTCCAGTTTAAGCTGAGCAATGCAACAATATGAAGATAAATCCCTGATCTAACACAACAGCAGGAAGAGAGGCTGCTAACTGGTAAAGATTTCCATGTGTGAGATGGCTGAAAATGTGCAGTAATGCTCCAAAGAAGGGGTGTCAGGCAATAGACCCCGGGGCTGCTTAAAATAAATTGATTACCAATGTCTTGGGCGCAAATGGCTCAGAAAATTGAAAAATGGCCAATAGGTTTTGCATTGTAGAAGCTGCACTTCACAAGATTTAAAACAGGGGTGTCTGTCCAACCTTGGCGTCTTTAAGACCTGTGGATTTCAATTCCCAGAATTCCCCAGCCAACTCTAGGAGTTGAAGTCCAAAAATCTTAAAAGTGCCAAGGTTGGATATCCCTGATCTGAGGCATCTTTGGAAAAATTCATCTAACTTCCTCACACCACCTTTGAAGAGATTCACCTGATCTTCTTGATCCCACATTATCCTCCATTTAAAAAGTTTGTAATGCCAGCATCACCTGATAAAAAGGCATGCAGTGGCTCTTACCACAGTGCCTATTCATACAACACACTTCCAGTTCTTCCTTTGACCATTCAGAGTGCCACAGTGATCGGGGTTTTTTTTTTCTTTTTCTTAGATTTATACCCTGTTTGTTGTGTGAGAGCTCAAGGCACCTTCTCTATAGCACCTTCTCTTCTCATTTTCGCCATAATCACTCAGTGGGATAGGTTGGACTCATAGAGTGACTGGCAAAAAGTCTTCCAGTCAACTTTGCTGGTTGAGGGTGGACAAGAACCTCAGCCTCTCTAGTCCTCCTGGCCCATCATTATCATCGCACCACGCATAACGCTATTGGTACTCAGAGAATTGCAACAATGTTGGACGACGACGTAACATTCCTATATATTCCTATATATTCAGATTGACACCACCCAAAACCTCCTGTCTCTGTGCCTCCTAAAATGGCCTTCAACACGAGGAAGGATTTTCATTTTATTACAGCTAAGGCTATTTTAGCCAAGCTGTGACAAGCGCGGGCATGTTATTTGAATAGATTTTTCTTCCAGTGTAACACTAGCTCTCAACACCTGTTTACATTTTCATAGGGACTAACACGTGAAGGAAATGTTATTCAAACCAGAACAGACATGAATGTTGTTATATCAAACTGTGTCGTATCTGGGACAAAGAGGATTTTGAGCCGCTCTGATTCCCCCGTTTGTTTCCTTTTCTTCAGTACTTGAATTCTGGGGCTGTCTGGGGTTGAATAAACAGTTTGGTTTAAAGATCATGGAGCTCACATGGAACTCTTCTAAGGAGATAAGTTTTTCATAAATATATTCATTGCCAGCCTACAGCAGGGAGAGGCAATGTGTTCATTGTTTAACAAAAGCGAATGTAAATGAGTAATTCCCGGCAAGGTCTCATTTTAATTACTGCAGGGCATGGAATGTGGGGTGAAGAAAACATCAACAGGGCAGCAAAAGTTCTGCTAGATATTGTTGTGATCATAGTGTAGTTATAATTTAGCTCCCCAGTTTCACATTAACATAATGATCTCCCAGGTTGTGTCTATGTCCAGTTTGAAATCCTAGCATAGACTTATAAAGCCCTTTGCAGTTTGGAACCAAAGAATCTCAAGAAATCCTGTCAGGTTGTTTGTTTTTTTTTTATAGGAATTAAGGAATTTTTGGAGATTTATGTTTTAACTTCTCCAGAGTTACTCAGGGTGCTTGGAATCTATTAAGATATTGTTCAGTGTCCATTATTTTTTTTTCAGAACTTCAAATTCTAATTTTCTATACCTTTGCCACTGTCTGAGTCCATGCTATTTTAGTGACTACCTTCCATGGATTCCATTAATTTGATTCCTTTATTTACAATTTTGTATGTAGCTTAGGAAAGATTGCTTTGTTCTGTGGCACCCTGCTGCAATGTATTTAATTTTCTCAAAGAACTAAAACATTATCAGTCTAACTCCAAATTGATCTCTTCCAACACAGCAAAGTGAGAAGCTTTCATTTATTAGTATAAATAATAGGTTTTCATGTTTTTCAGAAGAAAATAAAATGGCCAAATTGCAGAATCTTAACAGACATTCATAAATGTCTATCACCTGCTAAAAATTATTGCATTTTCTCTAGTAAAAGTAGCCATGAATTTGAAAGTCCTTTAGGGTGTGAAGTCTTAAGGCCTATACCAGATAATCTATCCATAGCAGCATCAACTATATAGATGTTTTTTGTTACTGTTGCTAAGTAAATAATTTCAGTTGTATAATTTGTTCATTTGGGGTTGCTTTTGCTTTTTAAGTTTATGCCTCTTTTATAAATGTCTTGAAAGGTTTTTTCTCTTTGTAAATAGTGTAGAAATATTGTAAGAGGATAGAGTGGAATGATGGCACTGGATATAAGAAGGTTTCAGTTCAAACAGAAACTCAAGTGGCTTTCATCTTTAAAGAAAAAAAAGCAAAAAAACCCAACAACATTGTGCCATAAATAGTAAAATAATAAACAATTAATGCATTAGTTGAGAGTTGTGTCTGTACTGACCTTCTAAGATTGGGGGGGGGGGGGGCAAACACAAGGCTATGACTTTAGAAATACAACAATATGTTCCCTATTCATATTATTTAAGTACAGCAGGTATCCAGAGTAGTTTACAGCTACATAAAATAGGATTGTTCCTTCCCTCTTCTTTAGATTCTAAGAAATCATGATGCAAAGGGGAAATAGCATGTAGCAGGCTAAAGCAATTGGGGATCAATTCATATTCTATAATTCTTAGTCTTTCCCTCTGGCACTGCCTGATAGAAAGATGGCTGCAGCTGAAGGGTTTCTCAAGAGATATAATGGAAGAGGATGCCAGTGGTGCTGCATTAGTGTATCTGACCAGAAGTGGGAAGACCTGAAGCTCATATCCTTGTTTAGTTACATATTTTCTGCATAAACCTACATTATAGACATGTGGGAGGAAAACAAATATTGCGTAGATGAAAGAACTATACGTACTGCCTTGAATTTCATGGATAAAGCATGGGATATTTTTATTAATTATAAGCAGCTAGGGAATATTTCTCAGCTGTCTGGATCTCCAACCTGGTGAATTCCAGATGTGGATTTCAGTTCTCATAATTTTCAGCTTTTGTGAGAATATATTTGGAAATTTGTCTCACTCTTTCAGATTTGTCCATTAGGAATAGGTAGAACTCTGCAAAACTCTGTAGAACAGAAGTGAGAGGCTTTTCTTGCTACATTTTATTTATTATGCATGTCAGACCACAAGGTCTAGTAAGACAATGATATCAGTGGGAGGATTATGTATAGTCTCCCAGTCTGTATTGGAATGCTGCATCCAGTTTTGGTTACTGTGATATATAAAATATGTTGAGAGTCTAGAAAGAGTGCAGAGAAGAACAACAAAGATGATTGGGGGGCTGGGGACTACAACATATGAAGAACGGTTGCAGGGATTGGATATGTCTAATATGTCTATAATGAAAGAAGGACTAGGGGTGACATGATAGCAGTGTCCCAATATCTAAGAGGCTGCCACAAAGAAGTGGGGGTCAGCCTATTCTCCAAAGTACCTGAAGGCAGGGCAAGAAGCAATTGATGGAAACTAATCAAGGAGAAAACCAATCTAGAACTAAGGAGAACTTTCCTAACAGTGAGAAGTATTAATCAATGGAATGACTTCCCTACAAAAGTTGTGGATGCTCCATCACTGGAGAAATTTAAGAAGAGATTGGACAGCCATTTGTCCAAAATGGTACAGGTTTTCCTGCTTGAGTTGGGGGGGCGGTTGGAACCCAAGGTCCCTTCCAACTCTGTTATTGTGTTTTCTGTAGGACTAGGCCAGGGGTCTGCAACCTTTAAGACATAAAGAGCCACTTGGACCCGTTTCCAAAGGAAAAAAAAAACCTGGGATTCGCAAAACCATTGCGACATTTAAAACAAATATAACACTGCATATATTGTTTCTTACCGGGGGGGGGGGGGGGTCGAAAACAGGGACGTAATAAGAAATCACAAAATTAATCAGGGCCCCAGTGTACCATAAATCATAATCAGT
>JAEANM010006855.1:0-18238 GCA_017656035.1 Myanophis thanlyinensis
GGAACCCCGAGGAGGCCAACCCTGTGGGAGCGCACCGGTCGGCTAGAGGCTGATGGAGGCAATAGGCGGTCCCGTAAGTATGATGTTTACTTTGTTCACAGATCCTTATTATAAAACAAATACCTTAGTGTATGTGCTTTTTTATTTTTATACTCATTCTTAATGTTATACTAATTAGAAGAATCATAATACTTATACATTAATATCCAAAATTATAATTAATATAGCATAATGGTATATAATAACAAACACACATATATACATTGTAATTAATATAGTATATAGTATAAACTAAAATATTATCTATAATTACTCTAAGACATCTAAATAACAGAATATTAAGAATTTAAGTATTCAAATAATATAAGGTATTAAAACTGGAAAGGTGGAGTAATAGATGGACTATGTGGCTAGATTTAATGATATGTTAATAGTTGAATTAGTTCTATATTAATATTTTATGACTTTAGTTCCTTTAAATGTTACTCAGTTAATTACTATTTTGTATATTCTTGATTATATTAGTGAAATTATATTTTTGGTTGTACCTTCTAGTTGACTCTCTCCTTTACCAACAAAAATTTACTTCACACAAAAAACAGAAGTGGAAAGAAATGAGGAAAATATGGCTTGACATAGCAATCTCTCTAGTATTTGTTATTTTTGTTATTTTTATTTATTTTTTAATACAATCAGACATATGCATATCAGCTTTCTGTATCCTTTCATGATTAAGTTCAAGCTCTCTGCATCAGAGATGGAAGGTCTTGAATAAGACAGAAAAATAGTATGATATGTAGCTTTGTATTCCTTACCGATAAAAGGAAAAGAAATATTTGAGAGCCCCTATGGGATTATGGTTGAAGACAGTGGTGTAGAAACTTCCCCAATGAGTTCTAGTCTTCCCTAAGTAGCAAGCCAATTTGGTGACTGTGAGCGAGTCACCCTCTCTCAGACTTGGCAAGAAGGCAATGGCAGCCGATTTCTGAAAAATGTTGCTAAGAAGATTGCATGGCTTTATGTAGTTATCAAGATTCAAGACTGATGCAAAGGTGCCAAAGAAAAAAGAAAAGAAAAACACATCAGAGGATATACTGATTGATTGGCTTAGTTTAAGTGTATGTTATATACTTTTTAAAAACAACAAACAGCTGATTATGGAGGCAATGGCAAATCTCCTCTGAAAAACTCTGCCAAGAAAACCGTAGAACTTGTCCAGGCAGTTTCTGAGAATTGGACATGATTGAAAGGAACAAAAGAAAGAGAAAAAAAAAAAGATTGTACAGTGAATGAATGTGTCAAGAAACAGCAAATGTGGGCCAGGCATCATTTCTTGGCCTAAC
This sequence comes from Myanophis thanlyinensis, assembly GCA_017656035.1. Classification (NCBI taxonomy): domain Eukaryota; kingdom Metazoa; phylum Chordata; class Lepidosauria; order Squamata; family Homalopsidae; genus Myanophis; species Myanophis thanlyinensis. The sequence goes on from JAEANM010006855.1 coordinate 1,344, forward strand.
CCACCTGCACAATTAGGAAAAGGGCTTACCTGGTAGGACTGATATGATTCTGATACTGCAGAGCAGATATGAGTTCTTGGTCATGGAGTTTCTATGGTCACTTACTTTCATCCAAAAGTAATTCACAGGCCAGTTGTCATGAAGACAAAGGTGAAAAGAGGTGGGTGGGAGAGAACAACAACCTGAGACTCAAACCTTTCTCCGAAGATGTGGACAAATGCCATCTTTATAGTCTAAATTGCATAGTGAGGTTGCTGTGTTGCTGCAAATCACACTTTTTTTCCCACCAGCAAAACCAGTGAATTTGCCTTGCATTTGGAAAGCTTCAGAGACACTTTGCTACTTGCGATTATTCATGCCACAACATGGGGCCATAGAGTCCAAGCGGACTGTTTGTTCTAAGGCTGAAGCTGAGACGTTTGAAAACTGCAAGAGACAACCAGAGGCCCAGAGATCACGGCTAATGTGACACCCCCAGGCCTAATCTTCTTAGAGCACTGGGATAAAATAAGGATCCATTACAAAATCGGCCTTCATCCTGCCCCCTTCTGTGCTCTGCCTCTCTGGTAGCCAAAGCTTGAGACAATTGCTTGATTCGGGGGACTTAATCAGGTATTAGCAGCTAATGCAGTACGAGAAGAGGCTAATCTCCATATTTACTCCATCTGTAATGGTGGACCTTGCTTGCTTGCCTCTGGGAGATCAAAAGGATCTGGCAAAAATCAGATTAGGGCTGAAGAAAAGAAAGGGAGGTCCAAGGAGTAGGAGAGGCAGGATTCTCCCTCTCTGCCTTTCTTGGTTATGTATATAGTGTCTTAAGATCCTGTGCTGTAATCCCTTCCCATTGTCTTTAACTTCTATCTTGCTCTTTTCATTTTGAAAATGGCTAATTCTGTATTTATTATCAATTCATAAAATGACAACATTAATTAACAGTAGAATGACACTCTCCACTTTAGCTTCTTGGTCCAAAACTAATTATTATAGCAAGATAGAAATTTTTCCACTCTTGCTCTAAAAAAGGGTAAATATTCACCTTTATTCACCAAGGATTGTTATTCCTGCTGGCAGCTGCTATGTTCTGGTTATGATGAATCATATGAAATATTACCAATTCAGGCTTCAAATAATAAACAAAATAACCATAATTCTCTGCACAACAAAACTAACTGTTCTGTGCAGTGACTTTACAAAGACCAAATGAATTAATAAGGCTGCAGTAATCTATACTTTACCTGGAAATAGGGCATGTTGATCACAGTTGAGTTTATATCTTAGTAAACAAGCAGAGAACCTTTATTATATAAAGGAGCAGTACACCTTTGTACAACCAAAAATATTGTCCCATCTTCTTTCTCCCATTAGTGCTTTCTTTTCATTCTCATTAGTCACTGATACATGCTATAGATATGAGGAAATATTTCTGCACGGGTTGCAGTGCAAAACTCACTAAATAGAACATCCCAGCTCTTTTTAAGCAGCTTAACATTTCACTCAAGAGTGCTGTTAACGTATCATCAATTAGCTATGGATATATACAATACGATATATAGAATCAACTGCACAATATAGAGTCAGGATGGGAGGCAAGAAAACCCTATTCAGTCATTATGTAATTGTTATGAAGATATTCAGATTGCATCCCTAAATCTCTTAATTGAATGTCATGATTTGAATCTGGGGCCTCCTGCATAAAATTGTGTGCCTTTCCAATGAGCTGTGTTCCCAGTCATTCTATGTAGTTGTTCATTTGAAAAGCCAACTAAAGAATGGTCTTGCAAGATTTAGTCACTGCAACTTGGATGGCTGAGCCAAACAATTTTGGGATTGGAATTGAAAGAAGGGGAAAGAAATATTTGTTTGATTGACTGATATCTGATTTTTTTTTTCCAGGGAACCCTTTCCTTTCATTTATCGTTACAGGTAGGTTGGGCCGAAAGAGAGTGAGGGGCCTAAAATAATCAGATGGTGTCTTTGGGATATGGAAATGAGAGAATGAAACTGAGAATAAAATACACAGGAAAGGAAAAAAAAGGAGAAAGATGCAAATCAGCATATATAATGTAAATCTGTGACAATTGATTAGCAAAAGGTATAATCATGCCTCTTAAATCTCATCATAAAAACACAATGAAATGGGTTCAGAAGTTATTTACTTCCATCAACACACTACATTTTATCTTTCATGAAAATATGCCATAGGAAAGTCTACTGGTTCCTAGAAGACAGATTTATTTCCAGGAACATTTATATTTTCTGTTATGATTTAATATTGAACTGGTCTCTCAGAAATGTTCTTTCCTGTGCAGTTTTCTTTATGTGGATGTGTGTGAAATAATATTGCCACTTTACCAACTTCACAAAGGGTTACTGTGACTGCAGTAATACAGATGGATGAAATAGAGGAGGAAAAGATATTGGAAATTCACATACTCACCAGTGCCTGTTGTCACCCTACTGTTTGTAAAGAGTGGCATGTGTTGGCTGCAATGGGCTTCAAGCTAAGTGAAGCCTGTACAACAATGCAATAACTACTTGGTCCCCTTGGCTTGATGTTACCTTAATGATGGCCACATCTTATCAAGCTTGAAAGTCTTCCTGTGCGGGGATGGAAGGGGAAAAGAGGCTGAGGGCAGTAACTTTTCAAAAGGCTACATTGTCCTCCTTGTTGGAAGACGTATAAAGTCGCTTCTTTTCTTTTGACTTCCTTGCAAGCCCTGTGGTGCCAGGAGAGAGCTGTGGTAGCTGCCGTCTTTTTGGCAACAAAGCTCACCTCATTAGAGTGGATTAAGTCACAACGCTGCGAAGGATAAAAGGTGAAGAGCGAGAACAGGGGATGGTGAGGGAGAGGAGCTGAGTGTCATTTGTATGCTGATGCCATTATTGACTGGAGCCCATGTGGGTCGCACTTTTCAATTACCATCTGCTAGAAAGGTGGTCCATAATTGCTGAGGCTGATGCCAGGGCTTTAAATGTCAGGGGAGCCTCCCTAACCTTCATCACCTTTTCTTGATGCTTGACTTGAGGATGTTCAAAGGCCAAAGCCACTGCCTCTGGATCCCCTGAGGAGGAAAAGGATGCCATTTATTTTGTTGCTCTTTTTTCAAAAAGCTCTATTTAGCAACCACCCATTAAATTCACAGTCTGATGGCCTGATCCTGGCACATGGAACGATTCCCCAAAGGCCCTCCAAGAACAGCATATGGTTGAGGTGCACAGGGCTGATGCTTGTTCAGGAAGTGACTATCAGAGATTTGTAAACCTCCTCACTGGATCTTTTGCTTTTGAAATGGCAGCTTCTCAGAAACAAAGAAGCATTGTTGAAGCTGGTTTAAAATAACATTAAATATAATGAAGGGAAGGGAAGCTTTGCAGTATTACGTGCAGGGGTTTGAAAAGTTAAGGGAGCATGATTCGCCCAGAAAGGATATCAAGTGGGAGATGTAAAAAGAGGCATCAGGAGATTTCTGTTTTGAGACTTGCAAGACCATGTAGAGCAGGCAAGAGCAGACCAAATTCTGTATGACTACCTTAACAGAATCTTGCAAATCTAAAAATGCAAATCTCCCACCATCCCTTTTTACAATCTGATAAGTTAGGGGAAATCCTTTCTGAATTTTTTTTTTCTCTGCCTGTTAGGCAGTTGCAACCTCCTTCTCCTTCCGTATTCAGGCTTTTCCTAGACAACTCTCAAGGACATTCCCACATACCATTACATACACTTCCAGGTGGTGAAGGGAGCCCAGGCTAGAGGCTGCTGCTGCTGCTTTTTTATGGTGACTCCATTGGTCCTTTTTCAAGTTTAGACTTGTCCCTACCTAGTGGCCTTCAAAGTTTTATTTAAAAAATAAACAATTTAGTCTGAAAAGCATTTTCATGATTTAATTTATTGCATCACATCATTTGTACCATTTTAAACATGGTACCACAGGTGGCACGCAGAGCCATCTTGCTGGGCACACAAGCTGTCAGCCAACTTACCTCCAGCTGAGCATTCACATGCGATTGCACATGCATGCATGTGCACATCCAGCTGGTCTTTGGGCGTCCGCTGTGCATGCGCGTGATTGTAGGAGGAAATCCAGCTGGTATTTGGAGCTCTCCTGTGCATGCACACGCAATTGCTCATGTGTGCATGAGAGTCTACACATAGCACATGTGCATTGCATGTGCAAAAGCTGCATGCATGCTCAGATGCTGTGGTTGCACATGCAGCGCATGTGGAGGAGCCGCACGCAAGTGTGGATGGTATGTGCAAAGCACATACTTTTCGGCACTTGGTAAGTAAAAGGTTCGCCACCACTGCCTTATAAGCTGCTGAGAGTCAATCAGTTATGGTGGAAGTGTAACTCAAATGAATGAAGACTTGTGGCCACTTGTGCCAAGATCTTATTGCTCTGCTTCTTCTTATTGCCTACCCTCTCTAGTGCATGCAAATACTAAGAAGGAGCAGTGGTAGCAGCAATAAGTATACCGGACATGAAAGCTCTGTGACAGAATTGATAGCAGCCTCACTGCAAAACAAATTTCAAAACCAAAAGCAATTGGTAAAATTGTCAGTGGCTTTTCCATCATTATTAGGATTCTGTTCAAGCTCTATATTGCTTATATCCAGATACATGGTCCTACTAATTATAGACACATAGTCATAAAGATACCTTGTTTATTCAAGAATATAATCCTGCAAATCTCTATTGATTCTTGCAATTGCAGATTATTGGTTGATCTGATAGCTGTTATGAATTTTCGAAGGGTTAAGGTAGAAATATAGATATCTTGTATGGAATATGCTGAATCCCAACTCATTCCTTCTGTTTATCATGAGCAGCTCACGCAGGAGAATTCCAGATTCCTTGCTTGTTCATGGATGACATAATGTGCTTTGCCTGCTTGGTTAAGCTAGTTCCTTTTTTTTTCCAGTTAGCCATCTGCCTCTTTTTCTGCCTGCCTGATGTTGGGTAAAGTAGTGGCGCTCAATGGGTGTCCCAAAGCAAGCTTGCATCTGAGATTGCTGCCTCTTGCTGTTTTGCTTTGCTGTTGTTACTTGCCTTCCTTGCTCATCTGGCTGATCTCTCAGTGCAATACCTAATTTGAAGCTCAGCATTAGTCACCACCAGATGCGAGTAGGTGCTGCTCCTTGGTTCGTTAGTCACCTTAGTAAAAGTTTATTATTAAAAGGTGCAAAATAAAAATTCAATAGCATAAAAAATCTCCTTCTACAAAACCTCCTGGACTTTATCTTTTTGAAATTTTAGGGTTTTTGAAGTTTTAGCCTAACAAAAGAACAAAGAGTATTTACAACATTTTTTTTTGCTACAAACAATATCAACCAAGGAGACAACCACTAAAATTCTACATGCATCCTAAAATTTAGGAGACATTATCTGCTCAGAAAATTCTAAAGTGTTGGCAAATATTGTCCAATTTAATTTCTACAAAAATCCATTGGTTCATTTCTAATAACAGACAAAGAAAGGGACAAAGCTTTCTGATTCAGCCCTGAGTCAAATTGGCCAGCTTCCAAAGAGTGTCCAAGTTGAATCAGGCTGTTTTACAAAAATTTTGGATTTAGCATCTTCTAAACCTAATCTAGTAGTCAGGGTGGATCCAGTATCATGCTCTTTTTAACAGTTCTGAATATGAAAATCTCTTTTTCTGCTTACTTGAGTTATCAGTAAATTAACAAAGAGGGGTAGTCTTCAAATGGAGCTTATAGGCTTTCTGGCAGATTGCTAAAACTGGCGATGGCTGGATTTCTTTTCCTAAACATTGTTTCTTTTGGTCGACATCAGCAGCTCTTTAGTAGATGTCGTTCCTCTTTAAATAGCTTAGTGGTGCTAGCTCAAGAGAACTAGCTCTATTTTTAAGTTCTATTTTTCCTTTTCTTTTATTACTGGTGACTCTCCAATAGACTCAGGGGGAAAAGCTTTATCTCCCTTGGCCCTGAAAATTGATATTGAACACGGGAAAGGGGGAGGGAAAAACCTCACAAGCTGATAGCAATTAGCTAAAAAGGATTTGCACCTCCATGATTCATGACACTAGGGGAATCAAAATCATTTGCAGACACTGTTTCCAGGCCATGCATGCTCCTCCAAAGACATACCTCTGTTTATCTTCATGCCGTGATGTGACATTTCCTTTTTCAAGAGCCCTTTCCTGGGAAGTAGAGCAGCAGGCTGGTGCTACACCAGCAGTCTTTGATTATCTACTGTCTGCTTCTATGACCTGATGCCTCTAATAGCAGCCCATGTGCTCAACATTTGACTTGTTATTTGTATATAGGCTGTATGGACAGATCAAGACTAGGCCTGACTGACAAAGGGAAAGAAGGTCCCCTCTCTTGCCACAGTTCAAATGAAGAGAACTGATAGCTCCAAGTAGATTCTCCGCAGAGTCACATGCAGTTTTATTCAGAGCTCAGAAGAAAATTCTTGACTTAGTTTGCTTTTAAAAAAAAAAGAAAAACAAATTTCTTCAGTGTTTGCTCTAAGTTTTATGCCGTACACTTTTGATCTCTGAAAACTCAAATACCATACCTCTATTTTAAAAAAATGGAGCAAGTGAAACAAAGGAATGTCTAACCCGTTGTTCGCTTCTAACTGTTTCAGGTTTTCTTTAAGCATTAAGGCATTCTTTAGGCATCAGTAGACAACTATCTGGTTGTTCAGTGACTTACTCAGAATGTAAGTTGGCAAATGGAGATTATTTCTTTTTGCCTTCCTCTTTCCACTGCTGCATTCTGTCCCAGTTCAAGGTTTTGCGTTCAAGGGCAACCCTATATAGAGTGCATAGCAGCAGTTAACATTGTGAGGTGCCCAGGGCATGTCTTAAGAGAACTCAATTTTGGAAAGGGTACTACTGCACTGTCATTATTTTATACTGCACTTATGAGAAAGGGGGATAAATCTCTATTACTGTTACTTCTGTAATAAAACTAGACAACCCATGTTCACTCTGACTTTGTTGTAGAGTTATTTTGTTAATTAAACAGAGAAACAGAATGACCATCAGTGGGCAAAAAAAGAAGTGGGGGTGAGAACAACTTTTGACTTCCTGTTGGCTTCCCCATTGAGTTTTCCCTCCCCTTCCCTTCCCTTTTCTTTCCTGGAGGCAGATAAGAGCCTGATGCTGGGTGAAGGACAGAGGGAGGGAGGAACTACAAGACTGGCTGGGAAACTGTCACAGAACTTTGAAATTGAAGTTCACATGAGTGCAGCAGTAATTCAGCAGGGCATCTGCAGCCAGGAACACTGAAGTAACCATAGGTTCTTCCAAATTTCATTCCCTTGGGAGTCATTGGTCCCAAAATTTGGACAAATACTGTATGTTAGCTCATTTGAGGTACCTTGGTTCAAAAATTGAGAGTTTTAGTGGTATATATGGTAAATATATCAGTGATGGTACCATCATTTTTTTCTTTTTCTTTTTCATCCCAGAAACTAAAGGCAACCCATGAAAAAATCTAAAACAGTTATGAGATAATTATAGCTCATGTGCAAGTTTAGACTGTGAACTATGCATTCTAGAAGAGTACAAATGGATAGTAGATTATTGAACAGGAATATATAGGGGACAGAGAATCAAAAAGATGGTCGTCATTTTTTTGGCACCCCATGTGTGGCACCCCATATACCCCTGCATAAATTATGAATATTTACTTGTTATACTTAATTTAAGAGTTTTACTTGATTTCAAAGTTCAAGTAGGAATATAGCAGGGAACAATTCTCTTTTGGGATTGGAAGATCCACTGCTGATCAGCAACCACTGATATCTCAGTATGCAGGGGCAGGCACAACATGACAGATGCTCATACATGGGAGAAAGCACAAGTATTGGTTTATGCACTCTTAGAACAACAGAATAGTATCCAGATAAAAAGATGAAGGTTCCCCAAAGGATTAATTTACAATTTTTTTCAGACAGAAAAACTGGAAAAAGTACTTCATGAGGATTACAGCAGACAAACTGATTTGTAGCCGAATGAGTTGTATTGTATAAATGGTGTGATATAAGATGTCCCACTCTGTTAAGGTAAACAAGCAGATTGCATATCTTTCCATCTTTCTCTAGTTATGCCATAGCCATATTCGTTAAAGGCATGGAAAAATGGAAATGTTTTATGAATTATATTCCAAATCAGAGGCAGCGACTATAGAGTAGTTAAATGACTGTCGATTGTGGTTTGTTCAGAGTTTTACAGGCAGCCATTGTACTGTGCTTAGCAGCTGAAATTTATGTATCTGGACTAATATTTAAACTCCAATCCAACAAAAACAAAAAGTTTTTTTCAGTATTGCCAACCTAGCTGAATTTCTTCTGTGTTTTGGTTATTGGGAAAATAGCATTACTATATTGTAAGACAAATATGAGTACTAATTTAAGTTCTTTGTTGTGAATGAAAACAAAACTGTTTCTACTCAGAAATGCATTCATCATCCCAATGTTTTTTTGGGGAAAATCTATTGCATATAAGTTTCTCTGTGACTGTAGATGAATATAATGTTCATCCAGAAGACTTTTAAAAATAAGGAAATGAGACAGTCTAATGTAGAGTTGCTCCTCAGGTAAGACAGGAAGAATCCAATTTTTAATTTTTTGGGGATCTTCAATTCATGAAGATAAATTCCAAGAAGGTAATGTGAAGCCAGGAGAAAAACTGTTTCATATCAGTTACCTTTCAGATTCTTAATTTTAACACTATGGACTTTACAGTGATAGTGGGCTCTATGCATTAACTTATGAACTTTACAGTGATAGTGGGCTCTACGCATTAACTTTTATTTGGAGTTAAAATGTCCCTTATTTAGGAATAACTTTTAATGTTCTTTGCCAAGTGATTTATATGATATATAATTATAATTTGCAGGGGGATTCAGGGGACTAGACTATTTCACTTTCCAGGTGACTGGAAAACAATCTATAATAAGTATTATAACTTCCAAAAATCTTGGTTTCAAAGCCAAAACTTCACATTTTCCATTGCAGGAAGTCACAATGGGTATCAACTAAGTCTTTTTGAGAGAGATCACCTCTCTCCCCCCATCTCTTACACAGTCTCTCTCTGTGCAAACTGATGCTGTTAAGACATCTTCTGCTGCTTGGTCCCCAGAAGATAAGGCAAGTAAAATGAAAAATAGTGAATATGCGTGTTGAGGGTGGAATCCCTCATATAAAGCACATCTCTTCTCACTATTGTGAAGCTTCCAGAAAGAGTCATGGAACATAAGAGGTCCAGTATAAATGCAAGACAGTAATTTGGATTGAATTTATTATTAAAACTTCTTGAGATTGCTTGTTGTTGAACTCTGCTATTTCTTTGAAATAGCATTTCAAAATTGTTATTTATTATTCAGTAGTATTGAGTTTTACAAACTTCAGAGGAGTACCATTGAATGCACCTATGAATCAGGTTTCTCCAATGAGAGGACTGTAACAGATTGGGAATCCTTACTCCACTTTAAAAAAAATCTTAAACATTAGGATTTTTTCCCCCAAGATAATCAATGGAAATCTTTGGATATGAACAGAATTACTGCAATAGCTTATGGATTTTTTTTCTTTTTTTGCAGAATTTGGAAAAGAGAATTGTAACAATAATAGAATGGTTGTAAATCAAGGACTTACAACCACAATTGAAAACAGCATTTTGTTGTTAAGCAAGTCAGTTGTTAAGTGAGTCATGTCCAATTTTATGACCTTTTTGTCACAGTTATAAAGTAAATCACAGTGGTTGAGTGAATCAAGTGATTGTTCAACAAATCCTGCTTCCCCATAAACTATGCTTGCCATAGCTGGAAAAGTCACAAAAGATGTTCATGTGACCTCAGGATGCTGAAACCTTTATAAATACATGCTGATTGCCAAGTGCCCAAATTTTAAACATGTGACCATGGAGATGCTGTGACAATTGTAAGGGAAAGGACCAGTTGTAATTCATTTTTTCCCAGTGTCTTTGTAAATTTAAATGGTCACTAAACAAATGGTTGAATGTCAAGGACCTCCTCTATAGAGGTTAATATTAATACATGGCATGAACTTTAGAGTTCTTTATTATGCTTGTTAGAACTGATTGGAATGTTACTTTATCAATAGCTTTGTTCTATGCCTGAACCACACTAAGCTACAAACAGATAATAAATAAATCATTATTGACTAAATATATTAAAAAGATCTCCTTTAACATGTCTTGCTGTTGGCAATGGACATATCTTACATCTTCACTTTTGTCCACAATCAGTGTTTCAGAATCTCAAATTCTCCTCATCCAATTTATTGAGCAAAGTATGCACTCTGGTTTATTCCTATAAAAATAAATTAATTTGGCCTCCATCTTACATTAAACCAATTCAGTAGATATCTAGTAATAAGAGTGCCATATTGCATCATTTTGCCCTTGTTGCTATTAAAGATAGATTTGGAGGATAAAGAAAATTATCATCCTAATTTACTGCAACAACCTTAGTTTAAGTGCAGAAGAATCAAACTGAGACTTTAAGGAAAACTGTTATTCTGTTTTTTATTTTTATTTTTCCGTAATATTTTCAATATCAAATTTCTTCCATTTCATTGAAGAAATGTAGAAATAGTGATAAGTTCTTGAAAAATGGTCACAATTAAATTTTCATTCTTTGTTATTTGGGGGTAGTACTAAAATCTGGTTGGCATTATATTCCCAAAGGAGCAAGCTGCCAAGTTGGCCTAACTTGCTTTTCCATATTCTTTAGACAACTTGTAAGACAATAACACAGATTGGTTTCTGACACAGTTAATGCTGCCCTGCTGTTCACATTAAGATTTATTATTGCCTAGCAATATCTCCCTGATGTACGCTAGCAGCAGGCCAAAACTAACACACGTGTTAGCCAGCTTAGCAAATATGTGGGAAAAGACTTTTGGAATAGTCACTGGACATTTGCCATGTCAGGAGGCATCATGGGCTTCTTTACTGCAGGGCACAGACAGAACACACAAACACATTGATTGATTGATTTCTGATCAGGTTAATCGCAGGAACAAACATTGTCTTATATCCTTCTCCATCTGAATTGATATGCTTAACCTATGTATCTGTGTGTATGGTTTTGAAGATTTCATATATTAAGGAAGTTATTTTCCTTTTAATATGAATGTTTCAGTCAAGCCAACTATTGCTTGTCAGATCATTGGTATGGAGCTGGAGCCACTTGTTCAATTTTGCTATTGTGAGATGAGATTTTCTCCTTGACCTAACTAGTTTTAAATACTCTTAAAAATTCACTGCCCATGAAAGCTGTAGGTTTGGCCTCTTCTCCCTGAGAAAAGTTGACATGAAATTATAATGTTTAATGTGATGGGTGAAAATAATAGGGATTAAATGTGTCTTAGCTATATTTAATTTAACTGTAAGTAAAAAAAGAAACATTGCCTGCTTTCCCACTTTTTAAAAAGTAGCTCTGCCAAAATCAAATGTTCTATTAATGTTCTGCATCTCAGTTCTAGCTATTTTGACTGTAAAGAGGTATTTGTAATCTGATTTTTGTTTAGCACCTAATCAAAGGGTCTAAAAATATTGCTGCTGCTTTAAAAAAAACCCCAACAATTTTGTTGTTTTTTATTTCAAATAATGTTGATGTTAGTTTGTATTCATTGCCAACATATCATAGTGCTTTTTAATGAAGAAACTCTGAAAAATCATTATCATGTGGGTTGTTTACTGATTTACTAAACTAATTCTATAAGGGTCACAACATAATTCTTTTACCTAGAATTACCAGTGAATTTGAGAAGAAAAAGTGCTAAACTAGAAATGTCACTATGAATTTTTATTCTAATTATTATTATTATTATTATTTATAGAAGCATTTTTTTATTTTTCCAATATAACTTGCACAAAGGACACAATAAAACCGGTATAACATTTCATTTCCACAAGAACCATTTACATATTTATTTTCCTTATCAGTAATTTACAATATATTTTATCATCTCTCTCACATATGTTCACATATGTACATTATTTACATTGAATTTTATCTAATATATCTTAAATTTTGTTCATATGTGTCTCAGGTAATTGTCCTGTTTCCTTCCCGTATTCTTTAAATTTAATTTTGATTCTAATTATTGACATGTCCCGTTAAAAGTTATGGACAATATGCCACAAGAGCTAACAATTTTGTGGTTGCAACTGTAGCTTTGCTTCACAAAATCTAATCCCTTTCACTGGTTTATTTTTAGTTTTTGTTGTCAGCCTGTAATATGTAGTAACACAAAATAATAATTGCATTTAGCATAATAGAAGGGTTTTAACTATTCTACAGTATTAGTCACTTGCAGTTTTATTTAGAAAACACTAAATAGTAATTTATATACATTACACAAAATGTCATTTTAAAAACATATTTAATGTATTTTTCAATGTTTGAAAATGTACGATGTGCCTAAAATGTCTATGGATTTTATGTTTAATCACTTATTTCTAATGGAAAACAATGAATTATGTTAAGATGGGGCAAAACATTCATGGATACTCAGTATTTGTCCAGTAAGAATAACTGTCCAAAATTTTCTTGTGAATTTTGGAAGTTTTTAATCCAAATATATCTGACAGACACTAGGCCAGGGAAGGTCCCTTGAGAACATAGTTTGTTCTGGAATTCAACATATTTAATATAATTACAATAACTAAGTAACTGATATATCTTTACATTCCTTGGATAATTTGAATATATCTTGGGGTTTATGACTAACAACAATTTTTATTATCTGACAATAATTCTAATAGCATTCAATAAAATAAACTTATGTTTTACTTTAAAAAATGTTCTAAAATGTTAAATAAATTTGACCAATGCTGCATTTAATTCAGTAGCAATGACCATCTCCTTATTCCATGCAGCTGATGGCAAGTACTAGTTTCCTGGAAGTAATTAAGCAAGAACAGTAGATCAGTTTTCCATATAAACTTCATCTATAAACAACAAAAATGTAATAATAAATGAACAAAATAAAACATCATATACATAGAAGGCAGTCCTTGGATCTAGTGGGAAATATAAAGCACAAAATGTATACCCATATAATAGTAGTGGTGTTCCTGCCCCCCCCCAGACTTAACCATGTGAGCTAGACAGAACTTAGATCAATAGATTATTAGATCAATATTATTTAGATAAACAACTTGAGCCCTCTAGTCCCAGGCTGCAAACCTTCCACTCATATTTCTTAAATTACCTGACAGTTCCATGGACCAAGCGTGAAAACTTCTGTATTATTGTTGGGTTACAGAATCTCTTACTCCTACATTTTTACATTATTCAACATAATTTCCCTTAAGTAAATTTACTTAAAGGAAAAAATGCTCCGTGGATGGTGTAGAAGAGTTAGATTAGTTGGTTTATGACCAGAACTAGCAAGTCAAAATTGATCTCTTCCTTTCCCACTCTGTAAGAGGAGGAGGAGGAAGAGAAGGATCAATCTAGATATTTTAAAGAAGATGGAATATATTCATGATAAAACAAAATATAAAATAAATAAAATAATAACAAAAAAGAAAATGCATTATGATTATGACATTTTCACCTACTATCTTTTTTCCTTCTCACATAGTTCCATCTTTTATGTTAAAAATGAAATTTATTTATAGTGACTTTCCTGTATGAAAGAGTCTTTATATGATGAGAAATGTATTTCAATTTTAAAGGATTTTTTAAAAAATGAACAGATTTTTCATTTAATCATTTAGAAGTTTTAATTTTTCATGACAGTGCTGTAAATAATGCCTGAGTGCCCTGCCTTATGCATGTTTACAGATGTATTTACTTGGTAAATATTGCAAAACTAAGAACTGCTTATCTCAGGAGGCTTTGGTTCTTCCAAGTGCAACTAGCAAATACAGTCAAGTGCAGTTTATGGTCTCCTGATTGAGATATGCAAAGTAGCTATGACAAACTTCTGCATATGCTTAGAAAAATAGCTCACTTGGGCAATTGTTCAGAATTAGGCCCCAATGATTAGCATTCTTCAGGATGCTGTTTTTGTGTGTAAACTGTGCCCAGATGATGAATGCACAAATAATGCCTCTCTCCTTAGTCAATCTCATTGGTTACAGGTAGTGGGATATATGGACGTTACAATGTGAAACTGACAATATGAAGCAAAACAAATGTAGCATCAGCAAAAAAGCACTGCTATGACTTTATCTGTGTGAATGATATGTATCTAGGAATGGATGTGTATTTGTCTACAAGAGCTAATTTCCTATCTTTAATTGTTTAATCATCTAGTCAGAGCCTACCCAGAGCAGGCAGGCAGACAATTACAACTATGTCTTACATTCAAAAGAGCAACTAGGCGCAGGGGTAGGGAACCTTGTCTCTTTCATGACTCATGGACTTCAACTCCCAGAATTCCTGAGACAGCGCCTCTTACCTTAGCATAGAACCTGAGTCTTAACAGCTTAAAATGGCTGGCTCAGGAATTCTGGGAGTTGAAGTCCATGAGTCATGAAAGAGCCAAGGTTCCCTACCCCTGAACTAGGGCAAACAAAACGTTGCAGCCAGATTGTCCCCACATTCTTCAAATGAGAGTATTTCTTTGGGTCTCAGATCTTAGAACCTGCTTATATTACATGGTTATACCATTCACACCTTTAAAATGCAAAAGTCCACTTAAAGTAGCTGAACCCTTGACCCTTTTTATATTTGTTATTTGTTTCTCAGTTTTAAAAGAACTGAATGGCAATTTGGGAAGAAGGAAGTAATCAAGAATGTCCAGAAAAAGTATAGGAAAAGCTTATTATAATTACCTGTATATAAGTCTTAAAAGAACATTTTACCCATGTACAAGTCTAAAAATTAACAAATCTAAAAGTTAACAATCACCAAGCTTTTCTAGTATTTAGGTGATTGTGTGAATCTGTTACATAACAACTACAATGACATTAACTTAAGAAATGCATATAAATGTTACAATTTCAAAGTTTTCATTATATTTGCTACATTATGTCAGTATGGTAACCCAAGTAATAACTAATAATAGTACTTTCGGTTCAAGGCCATGGGTATTCATAAATTGTTGTTTTTGTTACATTAAATCTGAAATGATGTGGCCATTTTTATTATAGGATCTGAACCCGGATTTTCAAACTATTGTCTGGATAATACCACAAAATACCAAAATCTGGCCATGAGGAATTGTAAGTATTTGGGCTTCTGTTCTGTGCTGCCAGTTAAACACAAAGCTAGCTTCTGATGATGAACTTAAGGTATTTATTGCAGTCATAAATCTTTCACCAAAGTAACACACAGTACTCTGCAAACTCGAACTTTTTGCATAGAAAATACTAAGTATGAGAACTTGCTTTAGCAAGAATCTAAAGAGACAAATCTCAGGTCTGGAAAGATTGAAGAACAATCTGTTTCTAATCCAAGATTCCAGGTAATACAGCAACAGTATATGAACAGTATCAGAGGTAGGAAATTTGAATATCTTTTTGTCATCACAAAATTCATCTTTTTACCTAGTCTAGAATATCAACTTGAATTAACTAGCTAAGATATATTTGCTTCTTTCAAATAGAAGTCAAGGCTTGACTTCCTTTGTTCTTCTTAATTTGCAATGTGTTGCTAGGCGGAGAACCTTGCCTGGATCAGCCGACTCACTCTGCACTTGTATCTCTTTGGCATGTTTTCTTCAGTTAATTTTTGTGGTGCATGTTGATGTTCAGACGGGTCAGCTTCTTCAGCTTCTGACTCTGAAGTGTCAGACAGATCCATAATATCTTCCATATATTTTGTGAACATTTTATGGACAGCTATGGCTGTAGGTATCACAACTCGCTGCCTTCCTAGCTCATATGGACATGGCTACAATGATGAAGTAACAGACAGTGGTGACAGTTTTCACATGTGTATTCAACAGCATTGAAATGGAGAGAACGTGGGACCAGCTGCTTATAGCTGATAAGAGCTTTTGTAGTACTTGGGTGATTGTGTGGGTCTGTTACATAACCATCACAATGACATTAACTTAAGAAATGCATATAAATAGCTATATTGAAGCAAACCACACTTGTCCAGCAGTCATTAAGTACAGTTGTCATTTATTTTAGCAGCAGTGAAATTAAATGAGAACTCATTGCATGCATTAAAAAGTGTGACAAATAGGAAGTCTCTATTTACCTACCATAGTTTAATAGATATGTTAGATCTATAAATATAAAATACCACCCTTGTGTCTGAGTTACTATAGCAACAGTTTGGAAATAAATGAATTGACAATGTGATTATTTGAAGTTTTAAAAAGCATCTTTATTCCTTTCTCACCCACCCACCCCCACTTAGTTTCACAGTTAATCTTTGGTTTTGAGCTTAATTTATAGCAGGAATTAACATATATGAAATCTAAAGACAGAACTAATATTCCATCCATAAGCTGACCAAAATAGTCTTTAGAACAGCAGTTTGTATTCCTTGTATTAAACAGGAAGTAAGTGATCCTCTAAATCAGGTCTTTCATTAATAGAAGTGGGTTAGCCATAATTTTTACGATTTATGTAATAACAAGTGCTAATGGACTTCGGACCTCTTAATTGCATCCTAATCAAATGACCATAATAAAGCTGTTATGTTTGTATGCACTTGTAACAACTCCCATGATCTCTGCTACACTAGCCAAAGCAAGGCTCAAGCCAGGATCTCACAGACTCCTTTTGAGGACTGTATCACAGCTAAGTACGTACTCACAGGCAATCTCACACAAAACTCTAGGGCAGGGGTAGGGAACCTTGGCTCTTTCATGACTCATGGACTTCAACTCCCAGAATTCCTGAGAAAGCCATTTTAAGTTGTTAAGACTCAGGTTCTAAGCTAAGGCAAGAGGTGCTGGCTCAGGAATTCTGGGAGTTGAAGT